>JARHVA010000298.1:5987500-6175583 GCA_037957365.1 Torreya grandis | reverse complement strand
AAAAATAAGAATTGTGATCAAGGGTATGATCAGCTAATGAATGATATTCATCAAGCATAATATCAGGGATAATGTGATGAAAAAAGGGAATTGAAAGTACTACATAGGTATTGTAATATTCCTTAGTAGAAGTGAGATATACTAATCTAATGTGCAAGTGCTAAGAACTTATTTGAACAATAAGGACCTAAGATACTCTTATTAGTATATGCAAAATATTGGGCTAATAAGTGAGTTAAAAAGATCCTCTCATTAAGGTTATATATTTAGGAAAAATTAAAATGGGCCTACCTTCCCACAACGTGTAACCCTTTTTTAAAGCCCCCTTATAGATCCATCAATCTACTATGAGAATTGGGTACTTACGTGAAAAATTAGGTGGCACTAAATAGCATAATAAGACCTCCTATCCTACTCTACTAGCATACCACAGTCCAATAGACCTTTAATCTATCATGAGGCCAAATGTGGAGTTTTAGCTTTGACTAGAATAAGAGATATGCCAAATAATAATCACATCTTTTAATGTGATTTTAGATATGCCAAATAAAAAGCACATATTTTGGTGTGATTTTGAATTTAAAATTTAAAATTTTGTTTTGATCATTATCTTTTATTTCTTCTATTATTTAGAGTTTAACTTTTATAGGTTTTTTTTCCTCTTGCATATGGATATGGAGAACTAATCATGAGTGATATAAGTTACAAAGACAAGAAATCTTACAATTTGGTTACAAGAGAGAATCACTTAAAGACTATGTCATATTTAAAGATTATTAGACTTTCCAATAATTAAGTGTGCAATCTCAAGACTAACCTATGTGTACTTTTAAATGAAATAATGATAAGGGATAAATGAGATTGTTAAGAGATCCATTTATGTAATAAATGATGCAATGATGAATATGATTTGTAGCTAATCGCAAGGGAGATAAGATAGTGTTGGGTGTGTAATAATATCCATGTCATATAACTAACTATACTATTAAACAAATGAGATAACACAATCACAAATTTAAGCAAAATCCATCCCAAAAATAGGGTAAATTAATGTTTTCCAAATATAAATGAAGCATAGATAAAGAGATAAACTTATAAATTCATATATCAAATTATTTAATTAGAAAGCAATGTTTGAAAGACAAGATCATACATGCATAAAGTATGATATAACAATTAAATATAAGAATCATGAGAGCAATAGATACAAAATGCATCACAAATGCTATAGTGAATGTAAATATCAAATCTAACTCATATGAAAATGTGAATAATAATATGATGTAACACAATAATGTGCTCACAGATGTTGATACATTTTAGGACATACATGATCATAAAAATTAGATAATTATTGTTGGAGCTAAAATATGACTTTAATCAAAGTCTCATCTATCTTTGAATAGAGTCATGTGAGGACTTCTTGACACAAGGAATATATGGAGAAAATAGGTATGTTATAATAAGGATGACCACATGACACATATTTTGAAGGGTAATTAATGTAAGGAATTGGTATTGGAATTTGACTAATATCTTTATATATTTGAGATGGTGTAGGTTTGATTGAAGGTTGAGGCCTTTCCTATGAATCACCTTGAGTGAATTTTCAAGAAGGTGACAATGTAGGCCAATGAAAATATTTAAAATTATATTATAGTAATCTACACATTTGTGTGATGTGTAGCACATTGATGCCATAGGAAATAAACATACATATATTGAGAGATATACTCTAGAAGTACTTTAGGTGGAGGCATGTTCTTATCAAAAGGAAACTATAGGGTTTCTAGATGTAGTGCATTTATGTACTATTAAAGTTGTCATAAATGAGTAGAGGTATTCATGTTTGTGTTATGAAAATAATAAATGTGTCTAGGGGTAGCTAAATTTGGAGGTCAACTATCTATTATATGGGTGGAACTTAATGCCTATTGTTGTGCTAAGAATATCTAATATGAATAAGAATCTTTGACCCAATTACCAAAAAACTTATGGAATTCATAATATAGTTCATTTTCCCATCATGTAGGTGAGGGATCCAACTTGGGCAAAGGTAAGACTTAAAAATCATCAATATGACAACTTAGAGTAGGTTCAAGACTAGGCTCAACACCTATAAGAGAATGTGTTAATTCAGGTTAAAGTAATGTAGTAGACATATCAAGAGGGATAATGCTTGAAAGATTAGAGAATTTAATTAACCAATATGGTCCTATCATGGAATGATCAAGAAGCATACTCCAAAGAGGCTCAAAAGTGACTAAATGAGAAGTAGTTGGTATTTGATCCTTCTTAGACCTATGAACATCAAGTGAATACGAAATAATATTGGGTGAGGTAGAAGATTAAGGAGTAAAATTTATGGAATTAACACTATGTAAATGTAAATAATGTTGTTAAGATGAATGATAGTGAAATATTTCTACATCTTTATCTTGAGCAAATCCAACTAAAAAAGGATCATCTAATGAGTATCCATCATAATAATCAATGGTATAAATATCAATAGTATAATCATCAATGCTTTTATTGGTCAATGAAGGATGAGGAATGGGTTGTTTTGGCATCAATATGGAAATGGTAATTTCACCTATTATCTTTTGATAAGACATAGGTCATAAAGAATGAGGTAATTGAGTAATTAAATATGAAGGGAGATCAAAAGTTTTTATCTTCAATCTGATCTCATTGAGTTAATTATTGTTAGAATCTTATAATCTATGGGGGATATTGCCTATAATTTCAAGATGCCCATTATAAACTCTATTTTAATTTATAGGATAATTGAATCATTGATATCTATGAAAATAAATACTAACTAAAGGTCCAAGGGTGGGTATTTTGAAGACACCACATTCTTAGAAATGTTTAGAATTACAAGTGTTCGTGTCTCTTTGAATCTCATATATAACACCATTATTAGGGAATTTAATACATTGGCATGTAAATGAAGTTATATCTCTCATGTGATATGTCCAAGGGTGAGTGAGTAAAATATTATGTGATAATGGTAAGTTAAAGATCAGTTTTTAATATTAACTATGATAGGAGGAACCATGATAGGAAACCAAACACAACCTCGAGGAGGAATTTATCCTCGATCGTAGCCTTGACTTATACTTTGGGTATATTTAAGGTTTCATTCAAAGTATCTAAATATTTTTATGAAGTTAAAATATGCGATGTAAGTGACATAACCTTCATCAATCAAAGTATGCTTGAATTAGATATCACCAAATTGGACACTAATGAATATTAGAGGATCATCTATGGGAAGTAATATTTTATAAAGAATCATCGAAACAATAAAAAGTTTGAGCGAGAGAGAAGTGTCTATAGATTTATCCCCCTGTATGGACATTTCCTCACATTATTGAAGAATACTATCCTTGGAATAAAAAAGTATCTTTTTGCCCCATAGGTGGAGGTCAAGGGATGTTCATTTTGAATAAAAATTCCATTAAGTGATTGTGATGATGAGGGGAACTCCTCATGCGTTATATAAAAAAGAATTTAAAATGAGAAGCAATAAATTTCAGTTATAGGACCCCATTTATCATATCCAATTAGAACCATATTCAATAAAGGTGCATAATGTTGAACCAAGTTTGTGGAAGGAGTTGAAATGCATTTTAATTGATGATGATTTTAAGTATGTTGTTTGGAATTAGCCAGTATAGGTTATGTAGGTAAGTAAAACTATGATAAGGTGGTTGATATCATTGGTGGCATGGTTGGGTTAAGAACCAAATCCATTGAGGTGGTTGATTTCATGAGTGGAGATGTAGGTATTTGAGGTAGATAATTTTGAGTGAAAGGAGGCTGAAAATATCAAATTAGTAGATACCATAGTGATGAAATAAATATGAGCATTAGTTTGTATCATTGTAATTGATACAATTGGGATAAACGGTAAGGGGGAGGAATGTTTTTTTGTATGTTCTATATCTGTGAAGTGAGATGGATAAGTGTCTTGAATATTGTAAAAAGTGGGGAATTTATTATTGGTAGAATGTGTATAAGGATAAACATATGATACTACACACCTCATGTTGCTCATGTTAACTATATTTTCATCATTGGTGAAAGACTTAGGGTTAGTTTAAGTCTCCATAATATTAGAGGTAGGAGTTTGAGTAGTATTATATTGATGATTGGGAAGTGGATATTTATAGATATATAGGAGTACATTATCTTGATTAAGAAATTCATGCTTGAATTTGGAATCATAAGCTTTAACTACTTTTTCATATGCTTGTTTATGTTCATGAATAATAGTTTCATGGTAAAATTTGGGACCAAGAATAAATTCAAGAGCAAGGTTCCAAAGCTGCTTATGAGTTTCATGAGAATATCCCCAACTTGCATGATACTGATAAATGTTGTGTGGATCATACAAATGTTTGGTAGGGAGATTAGGATCAAGTTATCAAGTTGAAGGTTTAGGAATATATTTTTCTATTTCTAACATGGAAAGAGATTGGTGAGCATCCTCATTATTCATGTACGAAAATATTAAAGAAGAAGAATAAAAGGGAGTATTAATGAATGGTGGGTAAAGAATTGTGTAATAGGATCTACTTGGAAGAATATCTTAGATGGTGTGTATAGAATCATAACTATCAATACCACTATCATTAGTAACATGTTTTTTTAGATCTCATAAGCATGTGAGTTATTAATAGAGGTTAGTGTTGTCACTTGGATATGAACCCCTTGAGGATATGCATATATATCATCATCCAAGTGGCACAATGGAAACATATCACTTTCTATGGGTAAATAATTTGGTGAGATGAATCTCTAGAAGGGCTAGGTCCCTTGATGTACTCTTCGAAACACTTTCTTATATGTCAACTTGGTATGCAAAGGGTTAATAATACAAGATAATAAAACTAAAAGGTGATCCACCAATATTAAATTTCCTCCTATTGACTAAAACTATACTACTTAGATCAAAACAAAGGCTTCTTCACAAAAAACTCACAACACGAGACATATTGTTACATCAATGTTTCATATGCTAGGTTCAAAAGGTAGTTTGATACTTAGGAGGGTAATAAATGATTCCTTGTGAGAATATAGTAATGAACCAATTATAAATCACTTATACACTTAAAAGAGAACAATAAAAAATACCTATAACAATTACTGTTCTGCACACTTGGTGAACAATCAAGGATAACATGCTAGAAAAGATCATCTTCTACTAGACAAGACTAAAAATATTACAACAAAACTCAATTATACAGCATGTAATTAAACTTTTTTTACTGATTTAATATAAATTAAATTACAAAATTTTCTAGGGTTTCACCATAAACCAATGGAGGCTACTGAAAAGAGCCAAAAGAGTCAATATTTATAGCATTTGGAAGAGGGGTGAGACAAGCGAAGTCCAAAGGTCACTTAGAAAACTATAAAGATGATAAAAGAGGTTAAATTTACATGATAAATATATGTGAAATGAACCATGTAATTTTATGAAGTCCAAGTGTCCATACAAGTCATGAAACTTATGAAAAGTGGCATGAAACTCCTTGTCTTGACTCAAAAAACTGTCTTCATAATTTAGGCCTATTTGAACATCCCAAAATTGATTATGGATAGGTATAATGATTGGAATTAAGGGTAAGGGTTATATAAATTCCTTTCCATAAATTTTTTTTAGTCTTACTCATCTGGAAACTCTTGGAAGTAAGCCATCACTACTTATAGTCTAAAAAACTCCTCTTTCAATCACTCCTCACACTTGGCCTCAAAATTGGTTTCAATTTTCCAAGAAAATCCATGGGAGGGAGTGGATGAAAAATTTAAGGAATATTGATGTCCTTATAATTCTTAGGTACACCTTAAAAAGGCTCACACTTGAAGTTTTCACCCTTCTCACCATTGTGTTCACAATGCTATTTTTGAATGGCTAAGATGAGAGCTATTGTTTAAACACTTATAGGTTTTTTCAAAGAATAAAATGATCATAGAGAGTTATATTATGTTAATATATTCCTCCCAAACTTTATTTCATATTTATACCTCTTATAAAACCTGTAAAACACATAAAATGGTCAAAAGTACCCTGTTTTGTACCCTGTCCATATAATTTTGTATAGCTCAAAAGTATAGGAGGGAGCTTAAGTGAGTAATTTATAAGTTAAAATAAATTTTATTTAAAAATTAATACATCTAGATAGCTCTCCAACATTAATTTCTCCATTGGGTCTTGACTTAGGGTTTTCAAGGGTTTTAGGTAGTTTTCCTTCTTAAGCTTTGTTCATAAAGATCTGACATTAGAAATTAAAAAAATGACACAAAATTTATTTTAGGATACCCTACTAACCCATACAAACTAATTTGGTATCCATGCATAGTTTTAGAGGAGATATAAGCAATTGAAATCACCCATCAAACTTGTTTCCATCTTTTCTACATGTTTGGACTATCTATGAGTTAAAATTAGCTTTCCCACAGGTCTCTTTGTATACCAAAAGCTTATCATGTATAATGTCATCTCCTTAACATGTCCCAATCATTTGGATAGCTCATCAAGAGATATAAATGATGTTGGACCCCAAATTGGTTCTAGGTCCCTTTAAGGCCTAATGGGTTTAGCATGCACCTAGCTAGCTTTGGCAATTTGGACTGATCTTTCATGGTTAGGTTGGTGTCTTATGCATTTTCACACCTCATTAAAGCTTAAAAAGTCATCACATGACCTCCCAAGCATTCCTTTTCACTTTTTTCTTTCATTCACCAACTAGGCCTTATTTTAGGCTAGAATTATACACTTGTGGGAGAGTTTCTCAGGCTCTCTCACTTCTAAATACAATATTAGAACAACCTCAGGCTATGGGTATCCTGTAGTGAGGTTGAACCTTTGGAGAATGTCGGATTCCTCTTGGTAGATCACCTAAACTAATGTTACTACTTAGAAAAGAGGTATAGAGGGGGTATATGGTAACTAAGAGATCTAAATAGGTGATACACCAAATTGATTAACACTCACATAAGCATGAAATAAACACTAATTCAACATAAGATAATTCTTTCTCACACAGCCTTACAAAATAGTTAATTTGCATAAGTGTTTCATAAACTAGGTTCACTAAACAATACATGAAGCAAAGAGGAATTTCAAAATTCACATCAAGTGTGCATTAATGGTGGAAAGAGCTCAAGTTTATACATGTAACTAACTTGAAAAGACCTAAAAATTAGAAATAAAGAAGAACAACGGACATGGAAGAACACTTCTTCACAAGGCCATCATGCACAAGCTTGCTAAGCATAATTTTTAGGCAAGAAATAGGTAAAAATTGATCTTTATTGCTTCAAAAGGTCTTTATTAAATTTTTTGATAGAGTTTATCCTTGGTAAATGAGGATATATCTTTCTATGGTTGAGCCAATAGAGATATATGAAAAAAGGGAAGAAGAAAAGAGAAGAGCAAACAAACAAAATTCTATAAATGAGATCCAACCACCCTCTATGTATTTTCACCCACATTTGGGTTAATTAGAACTAATCCTTCTTCAAAACATTAACCACCATTAGCTACAATAGTCTTCAATCCCTCTCATTAGTTGAGAAACACACTAGAAGTCAATAACTTGTTGAGGATAATGATGTCATGATCCACTACAAAGGAAATGTCTAGGAACATATTTATGCTCAAGATACCTTTTCTAATCACCTGATCTTCATCTTTCACTTTTATGCCATCCTTCACTTGTCTTACATGTATAGGGAAAAAATACCCATAAATTTGAATATCGGCCAAGTCATGCTACCTCTGAACTAAGTAGCTATTTATCAGAGATGATGGCCATGTCGAAGGATGAGATCCTCTCCATTAATTGTGTACACTAGCTCTTGCTTTGAAACTTGGGCCAAATATTTTATATAGATGGAAAACCAATCTAAGGATACTAGTTTTCTTGTATCCATTTATGTCGATACAAGTCTATAGATTGCATAGTTTCTTTTGTTCTTTTTAAATGCCAATGACTACTTGCAGGGGTTCAGATTTTGATGTTTGTGGGCCCATCATCAATTCCTTCAAACAAATTATTGAAATCATTTTATTTGGATAATTCCTTCTGAAGAATTTATTTGGATTATTTGGCCTTTTCTTCTAAAAGAATCCATTGACTTTTCTTCAAGAAATTTTCTTAGACCCTTCCTGTGGACAATTTGTCTGAAAGAAATCATGTCTTCAGATTTTTTGCTAAGGATATTTTTGATTAAATGAAATGGACCCTTTGTAATTCTTGAAAATATCCTTTCACTTTGAAAATACCCTTCAAAATTCTTGAAAATCTTATTTTGGAACTTTTTAAATGGTATTTCAAAAAAAGTGTTTGGTTCTTTTCGAAGGGAAAGTACCCTTCAATTTTTTGAATGGACCATTGGGATTTGAAAATGCCTTCAGCTTCTTGCTTGTTTGAAAAGTCCCTTTGGAAAAATGCAAGATGCCCTTCAGGAATTCAAAAAATACCCTTCAATTTTTTTGTTCTAGACCATTTCTTCCAAAAATTACCCTTCAAAAAAACTGTTTGGGCACTTTGCTTCGATGAGATCTTTCAGACCTTTGAAATAGACCCTTCAGCTTTTTGCAAAGTTATTTTTTCAAAGGGAAAGGATATCCTTCAGAAAAAGTGTTTAGCACCATTTCTTTTAAAAAGTGCCCTTCATAATTTTTTTCCCTTTGGATCTTAAAAAGCTACCCTTTTCCTAAGAAAAGAGTCTTTAGAACCTTTCTTTTAGATAAATTATCTGAAAAAATTCCAAAACTTAGTCAGAAACAAAATTCCTAAGAGAAGAGAAACACTTAATCCCATACAAAGTCTAAAAGAATGAACACGAAAGACTCAACCAAAAAAGAGGCTTTGCACTTAGCTTTTTTAGCTTACAGGCTTATCCTTAAACACTACCATTGGATCCTTAGGAAACTTTGCTTAGACCCTCTCTATTTTCAAAATTTGGATCCATTTCTAAACCTTTGATCCACTACCTCATCAAACAATGTAAGAGCTTTATATGTGATCCAAAAATGGCCAACATCTTTAGTGGCTCACAGAGGTTGCATGCCTATCGATGCAAGAGAACCTAGACCATGTTGCCTTATGTAGTCTATGGGGCATGGAGTCATTAGACTCTGTAATTAAGTTGATCTAAAAATAGATACAAGGATGACCCTTTCTAGAACCTCTTCTTGAATAAACAAGGACAACAAGAACAAAACAAACACTGTGCCCTAGGAAATTAGGGAAAGAAAACACACAATTGAAAAAGATGTGCAAAAGGAACTTAGGAGAAAATAAGAAGAACTATAAAAAAAGTGCAATTTATACAATACCTAAAAAATCTTTTAATATCAAGTCTTTAGATGAATCCCATTGGCTAGGATGGTTAGTATCTTTCTATCTAGTTGGGCCAACTAAAAAGAATTATGTTGTTTGCATTCATGGATCAAATAAGGACCACTCCACAAGCTATCAAAATTGGTATGGTTGCCTAGATTAGCCTTGTTTGAATCCCACTTGAGGACTAGGTCTCCTTCCTTGAAGTCCCTTGCTATGGCTCTTTTGTCAAAATATTTCTTGACTTGAGCTTGATGTGACTCTAGTGTTTTCAATACAAGGTCTCTCATTTCTTCAAGATGTATGAGTTCTGCAAGTCTCACATGCATGGGCTCATCTTCCATCAACTCAAGCTGATGGGATAGTTCTAATGTAGGTATCTCAAGAGAAATAGGTAGTTTGGCCTCCTTTCCATATACTAAGACATATGGAGAATTGGCCAATGGTAGCTTTAGGAGTCACCCTGTCAGCCCATACAGTTGTCTTTAGTTTGGTATGCCATGTCCTCTGATTCTCTTCTATAATTATCTTGATGATTATTAGCAAATTTTTATTAGTGGACTCAGCCAGTCTATTTCCTTAAGGATAATAGTTAGAAGAGGTGCTGAGGTAGATGCCCATCTTGAGATCCTATTCACTGATTTATAGACCAAGGAATGCTAATGCATTATCAGAGATGATAATGTATAGAAGACTAAACCTGGTCACAATGCTATCATAGAAGTTTAGGACTGCACCTTGATTAGCTTTTTTCAATGCAAGGGATTCCACCCACTTGGTGAAGTGGTTTGTTGTAGTAAGCACCCATCTATGTCCTACACTTGATGGAGGGTTGATCATTTCTATGAAATCTATCCCCATTTACATGAAGGGTTGCTCTACCTGAATTAGGTTGAGAGGAAGGGATGCTACTCTTTGCTTAGCCACAAAGAAAGCACACTTTTGACACTTTCTTACCCATATATACACATATTTGAAGAGGTTGGGCTAGTAATAACCAGCCCTCATTATCTTTATTGCTATGGTTCTAGGTGTAAAATGACCTCTTACAGGTCCATCATGGAATTGCTCCAAAATCTTGGTCGCTTGGTCATTATCTATGCACCTTAGGAACACTCCATTAACGTCCTTTTTGAATAAAGCCCTATCAACCAATGCATAAGGTATGAATTGAAGTCTAAAATACCTTCTTTTTGCCTTATACATACTTGAAGGTCACTCACTTGTTATCAAGAAATATGTCATATCCTAGAGCCAACTAGTGCAAGGTGGAGGTGCATTTGTTTGTGGGTTATCTTGTGTTACCAATATAACCTCTTCATCTTCATGAAGTTCATCGACCATATGTTCTTACAAGCCTTTACCTCTTACTAGCTTAGTGACCTTGATCTCTACATCATATTCCATGACCTTGGTAATCTAACCATCTCTCTTTTCATTCAAGTCTTTTTTAAGAAGGAAGTCTCTCACTCCAGGATGAGACACTATAAGATAGATGTTACTATTGGAGAGCATTGGCCTCAATTTTTTAAGGCTTCTTACTAAATTAAAGACTTGTTTTTATAAAAAAGTATACCTCACCTCATACCCCTCAAGCCCCTAAATAAAAAGTGATATTGGCTACTCAAGTCCTTCACCATTCTTTTACATCAACATAACTAATATATTATCAATATTGGCAAAGCATACAATATGAAATCCCTTGAGAAATTAGGATTCATGAGTGTGGCTGCTTGGGTAATGGCTTGCTTGATAGACTCAAATGCTGATTTACCTTCATTTGACTAAGTGAACACTTGGCTATTCTTTAGCATAGCAGTGATGGGCTTGACCAAGTTTGCAAAACCAGGTATAAATATTCTCACAAAGTTTATTTTCCCAAGGAAAATTTGGAGTCCATTCTTATGCTTGGGTAAGGATAAGGATAAGATGGCACTTATTTTATCAGAATCAATAGTTAATCCTTATTTTGAGACAATGTGTCCCAATAATTTTCCCTCATGAATACAAAACACACTTTTTTTGGGATTTAATGAGATCTCATACTCCCTACATCTTTCAAAGATCATCCTCGGGTGGTCCATGTGTTCATTGACATTCTTTGAGAAAATTGTGATGTCATCAAAGTAGACCATCACCATTTGATTCAAAAATCCTTGGAAAGCCATGTCCATGGCTCTTTGTAAATTTTCCTTAGCATTTGACAAACCAAACAACATTTTTTGGTATGAATACATGCCTCGTTTGGTGGTGAAGGTAGTCTTGTACTGATCTTCTTCTTTTACCAATACTTGGTTGTAGCCTGAATATCTATCCAAATGAGAAAAGTGTTCTGACCCTAAAACTATTTGAAGAAGTTGATCCATGGATGGTAGAGGGTAATGATCCTTCAAAGAGAATTTGTTCAAGTTTTTGAAGTCAACACATAGCCTTATCTCCCCACTCTTCTTCCTTATAGGCACCAAATTGGCTACCCATGATGAGTGTTTGATGGGAAAGATAATCTTGGATTCAATTAACTTGGTTAGCTCTCTCCTCAGTAGCTCTTCAATTTTGGGGTTAACAGGCCTTTTTTTTAGCCTCAAAGACTTAGTATTGGCCTCCAATTCTATAATATTCTGGGCTAACTTTGGATCAAAACCTTTCAGGTCATTGTATTCCCAAAAAAATATGTTTACGTATTCCTAATAAAGTGTTATGAAATCATGCCTCTCAACCTTGGTGCTTACCTTCCTAAGCTTGATAAGTTTGTCTTTGAAGATGAGGACTCTCTCATAGTTTTTTTCATTAGTTGACATTACCACCTTTTCTTTTATGATAGGGTCTCCCTCATGGAAAGGCCCTCAAGTGTAACTAGTCTTTTAGGATGTTTGCTAGACCTTAGTTGAACAATTTGATCCTCATACCAATGTTGAAATTTACCTTGGTTTATTGAGGAAAACTCTAGTTCTTGCTACAAGAAGCAAGCAATTTGTTTTTCATTTTGAAAAACTTACCAATGGACTTTATTATCTGGCACTGATGACCTCACCACCACCTTAACATGTGTCTAAACCTTGGCCTCTTTTAGCTTACTTAGAATATCAAACTGAGCTTCCACAACTACCAACTTATCAGCATGTTAATTTTGGTTCCTTGGTACAGCTTGGATATTGAAGGCTTTAAAATATTTAATTAGGTCCCACACTCTATTTTTATAAGACCTCATCAAATGTTTCTTTGTAATGTTAAAGCCTCTAACTTGGTTCACTATAAGCTCACTATCTCCATATGCTTGCAACATTTTGATTCCTCTTTTATTGGCCCATTAGAGACCACACATCAAGCCTTCATATTCTACTGCATTAGAAAAGTAATTGAAATGGAATCTATAGGACAAGAAATGCTTATTACCGTAAGGGAAAACCATCATTTCCCCTACACCTACTCCATTTTTGCTCCTTGAACCATCAAAAACCAACTTCTACATACCATTGAGGTCTTCTTTAGGTCCAATGAGGGAAGGCATGACTTAATTTTCTTCATGTAGAAAATAGAAACCCATGTCTCTTTCTTCAACACCTTCCAAAGGGTTGAGAAATTGATTATCCCCCCATAGCTCATCCAAGAACAAGTCTAAAATCTCCTCAGAATAAGTATTTTTTTCTTGACCAATTGTGAATTCATCCTCATCAAGGATAGTATAATTGATGTTTATGTTATCTGGATGATGAGGCTCAATGTGAAATTGTGCCATGGGCTCAACCTTGATTGATACCTTAGTCCCATACCTTGTTCTAAATGCCACGTAGGACCAATCTACTACTAGATATCCCCTAATTTTTGCTATGAATTCTCTAGATAGGCATAACATAAAGTGAGGAGTTACATCAAGGATCAACACATCTTGAGCCACCGAGACACTAGGACAATCATGTAGGGTCATATTCAAATCCTTGATGATACCAAATGGCTTTGTGGAAGAACTGTCAAGTTGCATAACTCCCTTGGTATGTGGCTCATATTTGAGGTTCAACTGATCAGCTATAGACTTCAACATTACTAAAGTGCTAGCTCCACTATCTACCAAGAAATTATGCACTAAGGAATCACCAATGATTAATGAAATGTATAATAGAGGAGGTTTGACCACCTTACTTGATCTTTCTCCCATAATAACTTGGGTTGCATTGGTGAGGACCTCAGTTTATTTATTTATTTGTCTACCTGTAGTTGTTGTAACACCTATCTTAGACAAACCTTATTGAAGGATATACACTTGAACAAGCATGGAAAGCATGTCCCACATTGGTATGCTCACATTGGATTTCTTTATTTGTTCGACAATGTTTTTTGGTGTACTACTAACCTTTGCTTATGATTTGGGAACCACTACTATTGTTTATTGAATCTATGAGATTTGTAGAGGTGTCAAGACCTTTTGAGTGACAATAGGCTTATTAGGCTTAGACAATGAAGGAGTGGTGGTAGGAGGTTCCTTGAATGCTCCCTAGTTGTCACCCATCTTCCTTATTTTGAATCTTGTATTTGCTACCACTGGGACATGAACTTGACTATAGCTAGCCTAATGATTGGATGCATATCACTCTTATTGCTCATTGATGACCATTATATCATCCAATTGGTTTGGTAACCGATCTAATATTTATTCTTGTGGAGACTACTCTAGATTTGTCATCATGGGAGTCTCCATGCTTTGAGCCATTAATGCTTGATTATATCCATAAGTAATAGCTTGCTGCCATTAGTGATTAAATGCCTAGCTAAAACCACTAGTTGGACAATGGATTGCCCAAAATATTGATCCTAAGGCAAGGTTCCTTCAGCCTCTTAAGACATATTATTTTGAATAGGAAACAAGGAGTTGGAAGAGCCTACAACATTTGAATTATAGTTGTTTTGTTTAGGATAGTTAGGCTATCCTTGCCCTTGCTCTGTATTCTGACCTTAGAAGTTTCCCTATTAAGGGTTGTCTATTACCTTGATAAGATTTATACTAAGATTGATATTGAGCTTGGTATGGCTTATTGTAAGCTTTCTATCTCTTGACATTGACCACATCATTCCCTAAGGACTAGAACATGTTCTTAAGTTCTAAGTAGTTCTTTCACTTTTGGGAGTTACTGGATCCACTAGTGGAGGCCTTCTCTTGCTTGGGTGAATGTATAACATCAAACATTGGCATTGGAAGAATAACATCAAGTGGGGAAATAACTACAGGAGGTGGTCTTATCTTAGGGAAAAGAGGCATTGGGGGCCTAGGAGTAAGCTTGCCAGCCTAAACTAGATAATTTTTAGCTTTGATAGACACCTCATAAGCATCTGGTCATATGTCTCCTCTCATGGATTGGATCATTACTTTTATGTCTCTATTTAGAGCCTTCAAATAATATAAGAATGCAAAGTTAGGGGATGGCTTAATAGCTGTAGGAATTCTATCCCAAGATTTTTGAAATCTTATGTTGAAGTCTTGCATAAATTCATGAAGAGCTCTCCTAATTGTGGTAAATTGTTTTTCTAGTGACAAATGATCACTCTTGTCTACAAATATCTTACATAGGGTTATTCCCAACTGATTTAATAGAGTTAAAATCTAAACCTCTATACCATTCTAAAGCCTTTCCCTTAAAGGATATAACTAATAGTCTGACAACTACATCTTCTACTATGACATTATGGATATTGAAAAAATTGGCTATGTGTATGATGTGTTCAATAGGAGTTACAGCTTGGTCTTCTATGAAATATGGAATGATTTTGAGGGATGCTACTCGAATAGGGTTATATTGTGGTAAATTCAAAGGACTTTGGCTATTGAAACCTATAAAAGCTCTTTGGGGAATCATGGTAACAAGAGGGGCCAACAAGGATCTTCTTGCATAGGTATACCTCATGACTGGTTTAGGAAAATGGTTTCTGATGTATGGGTGAGTATGGACAAACCTTAACCTTCTTGCTAAGTTTAAAGGTAATTCAACAATTTTAGAAAGAATACCTTTAGAAGTTGATCTTGTAGTCACCTTTGGCATAAAAGATAGTTACTATTCTACCACTAGATTGTTGAGTGTTCTTCAGAGTCACTAGATGCTGAATGATGGAAGCTATAACTTCTACGAATTGATCAAACCAACATCAAAATTAACCAATCTTCTTTGACAATAGTCCCACCAGGTGTGCCAAAAAATGTTATAGGCTAGAATTACACCCTTTTGGGAGATTTTTTCAAGCTCTCTCACTCTCCACTACAATATTTGAACAACCTCAGACTGTGGGTATCCTGTAGTGAGGTTGAGCCTTTGGAGAAGGTTGGCTTCCTCTTGGTAAATCACCTAAACTAATGTTTCTGCTTGGAGAAGAGTTAGAGAGGGGGTATAGGATAACTAAGAGAGATAAATAGGTGATACACCAAATTTATTAACACTCACATAAGCATGAAATAAACACTAATTCAACATAAGATAATTCTTGCTCACACAACCTCACAAACTAGTTAATTTGCATAAGTGTTTCATAAATTAGGCTCACCAAACAATACATGAAGCAAAGAGGAATTTCAAAATTCACACTAAGTGTTCATTAATGGCAGAAAAAGCTCAAGTTTAGACCTGTAACTAACTTGAAAACACTTAAAAATAGTCAAGAAAGAAGAACAATGGACATGGAAGAACACTTCTTCATAAGGCCATCATGCACAAGCTTGCTAAGCACAATTTTCAGGAAAGAGATAGGTAAAAATTGATCTTTATTACTTCAAAAGGTCTTTTTTACAAGTTTTTATAGGGTTTCTCCTTATCAAATGAGGATATACCTTTATATGGGGGAGCCAATGGAGATATATGAAAAAAGGGAAGAAGAAAAGAGAAGAGCAAGTAAATAAAATTCAATAAATGAGATCCAACCACCCTCCGTGAATTCTCACCCACATTTGGGTTAATTAGAACTAATGTTTCTTAAAAAAATTAACCACCATTAGCTCCAATAGTCTTCAAGCCCTCTCATTAGTTGAGAAACACACTAGAAGACAAATAATTATTGAGGATAATGATGTCATGATCCACTAAAAGGAAAAGTCCAAGAATGTCTTTAATGCTCAAGCTACCTTTTCTAATCACTTGATCTTCATATTTCACTTCCATGCCATCATTCACTTGATTTACATGTATAAGGACAAAATCCCCATAACTTTAAATCTAGATTGAGTCATGCTACCTCTGAATTGAGTGGCTATTTGTCAGAGATGATGGCCATGTCAAAAGACAAGAGCCTCTCCATTAATTGTATGCACCAGATCTTGCTTTGAAACTTGGGCCAAATGTTTTCTATAGATGGAAAATGAGTATAAGGATACTGGTTTTCCTATACCCATTTATGTTGATACAAGTCTATAAATTGCATAGATTCTTTTGATCTTTTTAAATGTCAATGACTAATTTCATGGTTTTGGATTGTGACGTTTATGGGCCCATCATCAATTCCTTCAAAAAACTTGTTTTAGCCATTTTATTTGGACAATTCCTTCTAAACAATTTCTTCAGACTATTTATTTCAGCCTTTTCTTCTGAAATAATCCATTGACTTTTCTTCAAGAAATTTTCGTAGACCCTTCCCATGGATAATTTGTTCAAAAGAAATCATGTCTTCGGATTTTTTGTCAAGGATCTTTCAGATTAAATGAAACAGACCCTTCATAATTCTTGAAAATTTCCTTTCACTTTGAAAATACCATTTAGAATTCTTGAAAAACTCATTTTAGAACTTTTGAAATGGTCTTTCAGAAAAAAGGTTTGGCTCTTTGTGAAGGGAAAATACCCTTCAATTTTTTGAATGGACCGTTGGGATTTCAAAATGGCTTTGGATTCTTGTTTGTTTGAAAAGTCCCTTCAGAAAAATGCAAGATACCCATTGGGACTTTGAAAAATACCCTTTGGTTTTTTTGTTCTGGACCATTTCTCCCAAAAAGTACCCTTCAAATTTTTTTTTTGGGTACTTTGCTTCGATGAGATTTTTTGGGCCTTTGGAACAGACCCTTCAGATTTTTGAAAAGTTCTTTTTCTGAAGGTAAAGGAAATATTTTGGAAAAAGTGTTTAGCACCATTTCTTTGGAAAAGTGCCCTTTGAAAAGATGTTTTTTCCCTTTAGATTTTGAAAAGCTACCCTTTCCCTTAGAAAAGAGTCTTTGGAACCTTTCTTTTAGACAAATTATCTAAAATAATTACAACACTTAGTTAGAAAAAAATTCTTGAGACAATAGAAACACTTAGTCCCATACAAAGTCCAAAAGAATGAAAAAGAAAGACTTAACCAAAAAAGAGACTTTGCACTTAGCTTTTTTAGCTTGTAGGCTTATCCTTGAACACTGTCACTAGATCTTGAGAAAACCTTGCTTTAACCCTCTCTATTTGAAAATTTTAGATCCATTTCTACACCTTTGATCTATTTCCTCATCAAACCATGCAAGATCTTTATATGTGGGCCAAAAATGGTTAAAAGGCCTAAAGGGAGCTTATCTAGTTGGATTGTGTGCAAGGGTGTTTTAGTCATTTTGAGAGGTATAAGCCTAAAATAGTGTTTCATAACATCTATTTATCCTCCATACACCTCAAAATATGTTTCTTAAGGTTTACAAAGCTTCCTATCAAGCCTTTTGCCCATTTTGACTTCTTTAGCTTGCTTTGCTAAAACCTGATTTTTCTTGATTGGTTGACCTTTGAGACAAAACAATGAGGTATATCCCTCTTACCAAAGGAAAAGTGAATATTTTTGGAGTTTTATAAGGTCATAATGAGACTTTTTACCAAATTCTTTATCTGGATTCCTTGATTAAGGTACCTAACTAACTAAAAATGCCCAAAAATGGCTTCCAAAAAGACAAATTTCTTGCATTTTTCCCTTCCACCTAAGAATAACTCCTCAAGGCTAAGTAAAATGATATTAGGATTTAAAAACATATTAATCATCTAAAATTCATGATAATTAAGTTTTTAATTCACCCAAAAATATTCTCCTTTTAATTCTTTTATCTTACCCATTGAGCAACATGGGTTTCCTAGCTCACTATATAGACTGCAACTCTTGGGCTAATAGGAAGAGTAGAGGTTAATATTGAAGGAGTCATAAAGGTTATGAAAACACCTTATTAATCAATCATGAACCATTTTTTTTTTTAACCGTTTCCCTCTTGATAAGTAAGTTCATCTCTTACCTCCATCTCATGCTCAAGACTGCACAATGACTGATGTAGGTGCATATAGGGTTGTAAGAAGTTTGAGTAGGCTTATTTTACATTGTTTTTAGCTCATGGAGGTAATAATTATCTTCATGGATGTGATCATGGCTTGTATCAACATGCTAACCTCCCTTTAACCCTTTTATGCACTTTGATCTCCAAAACTAAATCCTTCCCTATTCTGACTGAGAAACCCTTACCTCTTTGACCCCTATAGGTGTGTGTGAGCTTGAAATTGAGATTGTTTATGGTATGAAGTGAATATAAATGAAGCATGAGAATAACCTAGTAACTTATCATACATTTTATTTACCTTATATTCCCTTTGGATTAATAAACTAAGTTTTCCCTTTCATGATTGAGAAACCTACCTTTTTGATGCTTATAGGTATGCATTACCTATTTGAGACTTGGTCATGATATATAAAGACATAAATTGAAACCCCTTAGGCCATAAAGTGAATTTTATAAATTTTACTCAACTTGATAGTCTTAAAACACCACTTGGGCATCAATTTTGGGTCACTATTTTATACCCTGCTATAGGTGCATATTTTCCCCACAAAGGGACACCTGTAGGTGTCCAAGAGGCTTGAAATAATATAATGATGATGATTCTCATTCCATTTTATATAGCATTCCATCAATTGAATCATCATAATCATGATTGAATTCATTATTTCTTTTCAAGATGTCAAGTGTCATTCACACTTCCAATCCTATAGAGAAGAATGCATGAATTTATTATTTTTAGGGGCAACTTTGAGGCCTTCAATTTCAACCTTCCACTCACCTTCTAACCCCCATTATTGATAAAAATCCTCTCCATGATAGAATATATAAAAATCACATATTTATATGTTTTATAACTATTTTCAAACATGTTATAGGGTACCTACAAAATCCCATTGGACCTCTATTTTTACATTTTAGGGAAAGCTTCCCTAAAGCTACATCCATCATCTTACAACATGATTTACACACTTTTTTGTCCTTTTGACACTTTATATGGGTCTTTTATGACCAACCCTCATGCTAGAAACCAAAAAATGTTCTTATCACATTCCGCCCTTTGTACAAGTGCCTTCATGGCTCTTGAGGTACCACCTATAGGTGGGTATTAACATACACAGATAGTTTGTATGAGATTTATATAAGTATGTAAGATATCCATGCTTATTAATTTTATATGCTCTCATCAAGAATCTTAATTCACTTTTTAACAATCTTAATAGGTTTAAACACACATAAACCTTCCCACCTCTTCAGTATGATGTCAGTAAAAGGCTCCTGTATGTGTGTATGGGCTAAATGTGGACAATGAGCATGAAATGGAGCAAAAGTATGGAGGAAAAGCCTCATGAACAAATAAAACTAATTTATAATCCTTAAAATACATTATTTCCACCAAATAAATCTTGAGACAAGTTCCAAAACATCTCTTTCAATGTGAAAACTAATTGCATACATATGGAACAGAGCAAACATGATGTCTAATGATTGTTTGGTATGATGAATAAACTTGAAACTAACTTTAAATTCCCAAAACATCAAAAATAACTTTCTTAAACTCATGATGACTTAAAAAATATGATACACCTTCATTACTACTTCATGAATAGGCCAAACAATCTCCATACATTTGATTAGAAGTGGGAAGGAGTGAAGGGTTGACAATAGGGAATGACAAGATGATAAGTTACCTAAAGCATGATATGGTGAAACCAAACATGAGAAAATATGGTAATATGGAATTGAGACCTGTGGAACACCATATTCTAACTACATGAGACCTCTACAAGAGACCAACATTTTGAAAATAAGGAGAACTTTGACTAAGACTACACATGGTGGCACCTTCCTTTCAACATGGACTAACTTGCCCATAAAAACACCATGAAAAATGAAACTAATTATGAAGACAATCTGATAAGGTATCCAACATTCTCTAGAGTCAACCTCACCAATTGGTTCGTACGAACTTGATCAAAATGGATCAAAACTTATAAGGTGTATGAAACAACAAGCAAAAAAACACAGTCAACTTGTAAAGGATGATTCATAAATAATAGTTTATAAATACTTAAAAAATTTATATATAAATTAAGGAATTTTAGTGTAATATCAAATCCCAAAATCATTTTCATTGAAACCTCTTGAGCTGTCCATACCAAGCACAAACCTAATGGTTACTTCTATATGTAGAAGAAGGCAAAGAAGGAATAGAATGGGTTTGGATTAAAAATGGCACTTTAAAATCATGTAAAGAATTTAGATGAGTGTGAATAAGATGAAGAGGCCATCCATGATATTCTCCCATGTGTCACCTTTCCCCATGGGCTGTACAAGTGCCAAAAACTCCCTTTTTCATTTGGTTTCTTGAAATTTAGTTAAAAAACCTTTAATATTCTAAAATATTTGACATCCTTGATAGGTAAACTAACTTATTTGATGTTTTAAAGGATAAAAAGACACTTGGACACCTTGCGAACCATGCCACTTGCATTTATGATGCTTAAAAGTCCATTAAATGACTCAAAATGACAAATAAACCTATTAGACCATGACTATGGCTAAAAATACATTGGATAACATCAAATGAACTATAATATAGCCTATGGAAAATATTTAGACCCATAAACATCTAAAAAACCAAGTTTTTATCCTATAAGGGTCCAAATTTGACCTAAACCTGGTCAACAGTTGGGAAGACTCAAATTGTATTATTAGGAAATATTGATGTTTATCTTGATCAAGGTTTTATTATAAATATTTTGGAGAGAAAGAGTCATAACACAATATTAAATTTTTGGATAAAGATCATTAGTGAATAAAAGTAAGATATTATCTTCTGACATGTTGTGTTCAATTTTGTTAGATAAGACTTTCCATCTTTTAATGAAAACTTAGATAGTTTTAGATTATGCCTATTTATAATTAATGAAATGAGAAAAGATATTTTTAGGAAGATCATTGGTTTGAAATCTTTGAACCAATACATTGACAAAGTCTTTAAAAGTAGAGATAGTTTTATACTTGAGTTGATTGTACTAATCTAAGGCGTCACCTGAAAATGTTTTAGCTATAAGTTTAGTAGAAACAAAGGTATTTATCTTAATCCAATATTTATAAAGGTTTTCAAAGGCTTTCAAATGTAATTCAAGATCTATAAGTCCATTATAGGCTATATTAGGACTAATACCACCTATGCTTATGTATGTTTTCAATTTGAGAGATTAACGATTCATTTTAAAAATGTTTGATGACTTTGTTAAGGAGTAGGGGTTGATGAATAAGATTAACTTATGCATCTATAAGTAAGGGTGGGGAGGCATCTAAAATTTTTACTCCCCATTGAATAGATTGAGGACAACTTTGTAATTTTAAAATTTGATTTTGCATTTGCATCATTTGATTAACATTATTGATTTGGAAGGTAGCCATTTGATTCATGGCTTGCAATAATATTTGGTTAGTTTTGATTGCTTGTCTACTATTAACAGTGACTTGGGAGGTAGTGGTAGTAGCAACTTCAGATGCAATAGTATTATCATTAATTTACATGTCAATATGGGTGATTTGAGTAGGTCCACTAGAGGAAAGACTTGCCATAGTAGTGATAATATTAGGTAGGGTAAAAGAGGAAGGAATAGAGGAAGTTATGTATTGATTTACCCCAAATATTATAGAAAAGCTATGTGGTGGTAAAGAGGGACATCTTATGAGGGTTCCCATCATGAGGTTATATATTACCATAAGATCTTTGCCCCTATGATGAGGGTTTTCATTAATGAAAAGAATCATTTTGGTAGTATATTTAAGATCACTTTCATCCACTATGATAGTTATGTGTTGAGAATAGTTATATGGATAAAAGGTTTTAGAAGGAGGTGGCCCATAGTTTTTGGTTCTAGTGGCCACATGAATGTTTCTTACATTTGGATTTTATACAAAAGTATAAAGGAGAGATTTGGGAAATTTAAGGGAATTGGTCATATTAGTTATATCATGTCATGTTCTTTATTTAGAATCATCAAAGATATACTGTTGATGGAGGGTTTGAAGGGAAAAATGTATTGATCAAATACTTAAAGAAAAAAATATACTATATTGATAGGACCTAAGTTCCCCAAAGCTCTGACACAACTTGTCAGATTTAAGAACACACATGATTACCTTTGTATAAGCAACTTAAACATGCGAAAATAACCAGAAGAACAAATAACTATCAATGAGAAAACACACAGAATATGAGAGGCAACACACAATTGTATTCAACTCATTACAAAGGAAATTACAATAAAGAGATCACACTCTTCTTCCACATCTGTGAGGCTTCCTCCTCAAGGGCTCCCAGTAATCTTCCCTCCTGAGTAATCTTCTCTCATAGGTCACAACACACAACTAGCACAAGCTGTTGTTCACCTCATTGTACATCCAGTACAACCGAGTACGAATCGATACTCCAAGTAGATCTCACCATGATCCTGCTCCTGATGTATTGCTATCACCTTGATCTTGCTCCCCCACTGATCCTCTTCTGACCCTTGCATACACACATCCCTACAGACCAACCTGATCTTACTTATCACATGTAGATCTCCACCATGATCCTACAACACCTTGCATATCAAACCTGATCTTACATACATGAGGAATCCTACTTGATTCCACCATGGGAAGAACTCTCCAAGTTTTACACTTGGGTTCTAAATAGTTCTCCACTTAACAATACAACCCATGAGTCTATTATATAGATCTCATGCATACACTAATTTAGAATTGCGGCTCAAGACTCAAACTGGTCTTCATCATGCAAACTGCCTGTTCACTTAACTGACTGTTCATCAACAATAGTTTTGGAACCGCCACAGGTGACCGACATCGGTCCCTGTCTGCTTGGGGGTGACCAACGTCAGCTGATATCCTGTTGATGCTAGTTTCTATATACTGATCCCTAACCGACATTAGTTGTGGCCTGTTGATGCTGGTGACCGCATACTTAGCATCCTCATTCTATTTGCATCAAGGTGAAGCTTTTAGCTCCACAACCTAACAATCTCCCACTTGGAGATAAATAGCTGCACCTGTACCTATATCAGTACTTTGTCTAATTTGCATCCTGGCTTGTATTCCTCTTCAAGTTCCCACTTGAAGACTACCCACCACACTCCTTGTGGTGTTAATTATGTGCCTAAAATTCTTCATTCTCAACGTGCCTTCTTCTGCCGTTGCTATACTCCCACTCAATTAGAAACCCCTGTGAGTAACCTGTAATCAACAAACCACTAACTAGATCTGGCCATCTATTAGTCAAACTCACTCTGAGAACATTGAACCTCGCTCTGATACCACTTGTCAAGATCTTGCTCCTCAATTAGAGCACATATGATTACCTCTTGTATTAGCAACTAAACACGAAATTTAACTAGAATGAATAAGTAACTAGAAATATGAAACAACACAGGAATATGAGAGACAATACACAATTGTATTAATAATCACTCAGAAGAAAATACAATAAAGAAGATGCCACTTCTTCTTCCACCTCAAAGGCTTGCCACACCTCAAGGACTTCTTCCCTCTCTCTCTCGATCTCAACACACAACTCCAATACAGAGTTGTTGTTCACCTCCACCAGTCAATAACAACGCTGCCAGTACACCAAGTACACAACCGTACTCCAAGTAGATCTCCTACTCTTTGCTGCTACCTGCAAATCACTAGACCTTACTCACCATTGTAGATCTCCAAAAGAAGCCATGCACACCTGCTGACCAAGATCATACATATACGAAGAACCCTTCTGATTCTCCAAACCAGCACCCACACTTGGTACTGTGGCACTAGGAGGAACACACCATTGCTCTCCTCTCTCTAAAGGAGCTTATTTTTCTCTCTTACTCTCTAGCACTAATTTACAATACAACCCATGAGTCTATTATATATATCTCATGCTTACAATAATTAGAATATCTTAATTACAATAATTAGACACGTAACTCAAGACTATAATTAGCCTTTAACATGCAAACTAACAATCCAAAAATAGACTCTCTGAAATTTGCATGCAAATTGCATGTTCACACACAGGTTGCCGATGTCGGCTCCTCCCTAACCGATGTCGGCCGACTTGTAACTGACGTCGATTGCTTCTGCACTACTATCTGACCGACATCGGTTGATTAGACCAACGTCGGTTGCCCTATAACTCATTCTGCAACTCTCTGCAACCTCTGCAACCTCTGTAACTCCTCCTGTTTTCATCTTGGTGAAGCTTTTAGCTCCACAACCTAACATATATCAACCATGGTCTATGTGATTATGCAAACAAAAATGTGAAGGATATATTCTATTAATCCTGGTTTATGTAGTTACATAGGCAAAAAACTAAGGATAGAACTATATTGAGCTTGGTTGATGTAGTTGGTAAAAGGTATATAAAATAGAAGTAATAAATGTACTCTATCAATCTTAGTCAATGTAATTAAATAGGAAAAATTAGGAGATAATTATATCAAATTTAGTTAAAGTAGTTGGTAAAGGGTATAGTGATTAGAAGTAGTAAATGGACTATATCGAGCTTGTTTGATGTAGATACACAAGCATCAATGGAAGGATAGAACTATATTGATTATGGTTGATGTAGTTATATATGGGAAAATTTAATATTATGAGGAAAAAGTAATGGACTATATCTAGTTTGGTCAATGTAGTTACATAATAAAAAATGTGAAATAAAATACTATATCAAGCATGGTTGATGTAGTTGGATCTAAGGAAAAATTATCAATATATTGAATAAAGTGTGTTGGCCTTGGTTGATATAGTTTGATAAACAAAGGTAGAGGGAAAGAAAACTCATAAACTATATCAAACTTGGTCCATGTAGTCTATTCACACACAAATAACTATATCGATATTGGTTGATGTAGTTGGAACACACAACACAAAACTATATCGACATTAACCATTAAAATCTATAATGCAAACTATAGTGGTAAGCAACAAATCTTAAATTTAACTATCTTTACTAACTATTTATCTAAAATAAAGATCAGGTAGATGTAATAAAAGGATGTGATTGATTTGTAGGCTCTCAAATACACTTGCTTATTTATTGGATATTTTCAGCATAATATGTCAGAGCACTGGCTATGAAAGAAGTATCTTTCCCATATCCTACTAAACCTAGTTTCAAGGGTAAGCTAAAAGAAACTTCCTTGCACTAACCACTAACCAGTGTAATATAGAATCATATAGATGGCTAGCTTCTTAATGTTTAATAAAAATGGGAATCCTAGACATTTATTAGATATCATGAGGTATTTGGAAACTAAAGTTCGTGTTTGGATTTTTACTATGGCAATGAGTATTGAGGTAAGCCTCTCATGACACAATGTCTATAAAAAATATAAAAATATTTTAAATAGAATATCGCATAGTCCTTTGTGATAGTAGCTAAGTAGTTTAAAAATTGTTGAAACATAATTTTATGGAAAACCAAATAAATAAAAAATGAAAGGCAAAAATCAATGTAAAAATCAATTTGTAGTTTTTATTGAATGAAAATAAACATATAGTCAAATTGAAAGTAAATATTTGTTTAATTAATAAAAATAATTTAGAATTGCCTTGCTTATGCTGAAAATAAAAACACATGGAACTATATCGATGCAAACCAATGTATTTTTTTAGATAATACAAATAGAATAAACTAGATAAGATAGAGTTGCCTGGTTTAAAAATTACAGATGCAAACATAGAACTACATCAACCATGGTCAATATAAATATATTGGTATGGCTTGATATAGTTGTTTGTGTAAAATTAATTTTGATGGAATATGAAATTTGAAGTAAAATTTGCTTAATAAAACTGATTGTAAAGTAAAACTATAGCAGACTGGGTCGATATAGTATGACAGAAGATCAGTTGGAATATAGAACTAGATTGGCCTTGGCAGATGTAGTTGGTTGACTAAAAATGCAAAAAATTAAAAAATATCAAATTATGTCAATGTAGCCTATTGAAAAACATAGATAATTAAAATACTATCAGCCCATGTTGATGTAGTTTTCCTAAAAATACATAGAAGTTAGACTAAATCAACTTGTGATGATGTAGTTTGCTAAAAATATAGAGAAATAAAATTGTATCAAATTTTGGTGATATGGTTTGTATAAGGATAAAAACTAATGAGTATTTCACATCAAGTTCACCATAATGTATGCAATGAGCTAAGACTACCTACAAATGATCATATAGAAGAGATCTAAAATTAGAGAAGGTAAATCAAATAAAGCTAGTTGGTACTTATTTATATCATGGCATGACCAAATGGATCCACTAAACCTAACTAGAGGAGAAATTATAAAAAATATCAATGGAGAGGGTTCAAAAGCCTCTAGGCAATCAATATAATAGAATAACCCAAACTAGATCTTCTAATGTTAATCTAATCTAGTATTTCTAAACTAGAAACACAAATAAGGGGGGATAATTATACTAAAAGGGGTAAAAAAACCATATTAGGCAAATAGGCGCCTAGGTTACCTAGAATGAAAGATGGAAATTTTGAAAGAACCTACAACCACACTAAGTATAAGTGTATATGAGATTAAAACAAGGAGTTATACATTCAAGCTATTAATTATACAATATCTATGTATCAAATGAAAGAGCCAGGGTTAGAAATACTTACCTTGAATAGAACCTATGATGAGATTTTTTAAGAGATTTTTTGGTTGTAAATATCACAATGGTTGAATCAAGGTCTAGGCTAAAATTGATCCTACTATTACAACTAAGACTCCACAAGACAAGTTTTCACATCTAAGGCAAAATCTAAGGAATGACTTCTCCAAATGTAGCCTTAATCAGAATTACAAGCAATAAGAGTATGAAATATCAATGTTTCTATCTATTGGATTGAAATGGGACTTGTATTTATAGTGACATATGATCCTAGCCATTCCCAAAGTTCTAGATGATGACATTGACTAACCTCAATGTAGTTTAAAAGTTACCATTTATCCTAAAACTAGGTTATTCAGGGATAACTTAGTTGTAAAGCATACATCATAAATTTCAAACTACATCAAACTAGGCTGACCTAGTTTAAATTTGGTGGGATGAAAAAATACTACATCAAACCTAGCTAATATAGTATGAAAGGATAGGTCTTGGTTTAGTTATGTGTATTAAGAGGAAGATTACTTATGTGTTTAATATTGGGGGTAGTGTAGTGGATATAGGCATGATAGATAAATGATAATGTCTCTCATGAAACACCGTCAGTCTACCCACCCCTTCTCCGATGCACCCTTTAAGGCATGCATTTAGAGATATTAAAACTCAATAGGTTATTGTAAGAGAGAAAGCTTCAAAAAATGATAAATTTTAAAAATGTTGTATGTATATTGTTACCACTTTTTGAATTTCAAATAATTTAAGAATAATAAAAAATTAGATAATTCAAAAGTTCAATAAATATTAAAAATATTCAAAAAACTCAAAACCAGGACCTAATCATGGCATGATTACTTGATTAAATTATTTACATACATTATTTTTCATATGTTTGGTATATGGCATATTATTTTCATATACACATACATTTCATGGTATATGAGTGCAATGCATGACATACAAGTTATACATGGACATATAGATGTTAGACTTTCCTCTACCCAGTGGTGATATCAAAATTGGGGGAATTTTTTTTTCAAGTGTCATTATGATAGGTTATATATTTGTATGACCTCTCTACCATGTTGATCTATCTATATTACTTACACATGTCTTCTGATTTACTCATATCTTACGTAGTGTTACATGGATATGTTATTTTACTAGGATGTGACATTGATACATATGAATGGTGTAGACTAGTATTTACTTGTTGTAGGATTTATTAATGTTGTTACCCTCTTATATGATAAGCTTCTTTGTACATGTTTATTGTGTGTAGACCCTTGCCTTGTTTGATATGAAATTTTTATGTCCCTTATTTGCAACATATTTATATCCCTTATATGTGGTCCTTGGCATTATTTGATGCAAAATAATGATGTCCTTTGTCTATGACATATTTATGTTCATTCCATGTGGCCCTTGGCCTTATTTGTTGCAACATATTTATGTCCCTTGTATGCAACCCTTGATATTATATGTGACACTAATTCTTGATATTTTTGATTTTGTCGTACTTTTTGATCTTACTAAGATTGAGTGGCACCATGATCCATATCATGAACTATTATTATATATTCTAATTCAATAATATTTTCAATGATGGTTAATACTATGTGTTTCATTGATACCTCTATCTATACATGGCACTTATATTCCCTACATTACATGTGTTAAACACATGCCTTGATTGACATATACATTAATATGACAACATACTCTCCACATGTTCACATGATTAAACATGATGTTATCTTTATAAATGACATGACATTGTTACATTTTATTCTAAGATGAGTAACTTATATGACACATACATAATCTCAAAATGGAGTAATTATAATAGGATTTCCATCGAGACACAAGCCTCCATGATAGAAAAATATATTTCAAAATTTGAGTACATATTTTAGAGATTTATAATGGTTTAGATAACAAATGAGTTTAGTAACATGACATATAATCACACATTATTAAACATTATGGGGGAATATGCCATGCATATGTACTCAATTTAAAAATACTTGAGTATATATTTATACACACTTGGGTGCATATGCATGGTCATATATACACAATTTACAAGAATATGAATTATAATTTTCCACATATACATACAACTAAGATATATGCTCTCAAATTCAACATATAGATGCATAAATATTTATTGAGATATATTTAGTGGGCATGATAATAGTTCATACTCATACACACTATGAAAATTTACTATTAGAATATTTCTAAAGGGGCATGATATTGATTCATGCACATTAACATATTTTGTAGTGAGCACTATTACATTTGTTTATTTACAATCAATTTTCAATCTACACTGAGTAGTGACTAACCTTGAATCTAAAAATCCATCTAAAATAATTGATTCATGTTTTTATGGGTAATATTTATTGAGGTTCAATGAATCTCAATGGCCATGGAATTATTTCTAGTGAACCAATTATGTGGTTCTAATTTCTATCATACCTGAGTAGTTATATGGGTTAGTAGTAAATGTATTCCTAAAATTTATGAGGGTTGGGGCATGTTGTCTTCCCAACCCAAGGGCTTTCATAATTACATACAATTAGGATTTGATCACCCTAGATTTATTTATGGTTCAACAAGAGGAACCACTCTCAAGGTGATTTAATATAAATAAATTTTCTCTAATGGGTCAACAAGGAAGCATCATCTCCAAAAAGTTTCAAGGGCAACATGGTTTTTACCCAAACATGTGTACTCATTATTTTATCTTTAATTTTCAAATTTTAAGTTCAAATTTCAAATTTTAATTTATGGACATTGACTATCAAATATTTTTTTAGGTTCTGATTTTGAGTGACTTGCATAGTTGGAGCTTCCTACCAAAAACAAGATGTGTTGTACACACTCATGCATAACTTTTTCTTTTACTCTATCAATTCCATTACTAGAATAAAATGTGGACATTTTTAGATACTAAAATTTAGTATTAATTAATTTAAAATGACAATCTTGACTTATATTTACCACACATGACCTGGATACAAAAATATTTTCCTAACCCACCATTCTCTCACACTTACATGGTACCTTATGAGTTTGACCCAATCTATTTGATACCAAACATATAAAATAGCATTATAGTCAATGTAAAACAAACTTATTATCTCATAAAAAAATTCCTAAACCTTTAGTTTAGTCCTCCTATGCATGGGTCACTACCATTAAACTAGGTCTGTATCACCACTTGATATTGACCTACATCTATTGATAGTGATCCTCTCCCAATAATGATTTTAATTTTTAAAATCAGTTTTTTCCTTGGGAATAAACCATATTACTATCATGTTTTTGGTGTGGGAAATTACTCATTTTGACTTATGTATGTATATACACACACACACACACACACACACACACACAAATCAAATCCTCACTTGATAGGGAACTTATCACATATATGGTACACATCTATACACTATATATATATCAAATCCTCACTTGATAGGGAACTTATCACATATATGGTACACATCTATACACTACTACACATTGATAAAATTTGACATATTCTTCCCAAATTCTAAATCAGTTACTATGATTAGTCACAAACCAAGTCTGAAACATACCAAAGCTAATTCAAAGTAATCATTTTTAAGTATCAATGAATAATAGTCACTTTTGGTCACTAAGGTCAGTGTTAAAAATCAATACTAACCCAAAGCCAATGAAATAGACCCTACACATACATATAGTTATGAATCTAGATGAATCATACGCTTGCCTTAATCTATTTTTCACTGTCAGAGCATGGTCATAGTTAAATAGTTAGTTAGAAAAGTTAAGTACTTATCAATTTATTTTACTTAATATATTTAGCATATGCCACTTGTAAAATCATTGTAACTTATTTAATGATTTTACATTAAGATATATGATTGAATTCCATATATATCTATATAAATTACATATGAGTTTCTATCCTATTAGGGTTTCTAAATCCAAATTAGGGTAAAACATCTCCCTTTACCTTACATGAATTATGCATACACATATGAATATTGCACACTGTTATATTTTATTCACATGTTTTATAGGGTTTAAAATTCTCAATTCACTATCAAATACCTACATGAATTCCTTATTTTATGCCTAACCAATTCATAATAATATATAATTTGTCTCTAGATTATTTAATTAGTATTATTTCCTTTTGGAAAAATCTATTATAGTCAAATGCCTATAGTATTTTAGAGGCATCCAACTCTGAAAATTATGTCTCCTTCTAAGAAAGGGTCATTTTAAAATTTTATTAAAATTTTAATGATCTTTATGTGTCAAACTATACATTTTACATGTCAGTGGCATGATAAAGTATCCAAATAATCCCATATAAATAAAAAACAATATAAAATTTTTGGATTATATATGAGTCCTCAAGGAAAACATCTATTTAATTATTCATATTTAAAGGGACTTATTAAAACTTTAAAATTTAAGAATCAATCATAAAGAACAATCCATAGCCAAGTCTAAAGCACCTAAGCCAAGCCAAGTATTCCATTTTAAAAAATTGAAATCTAGATTATAGGTTGAATTCATTAAAAAAACAACATTTCACACATACACCTAATAGGGATAACTACATGTGATTTGAATTCCTTATTCTAGGTATTATATACATAGACATTGCTCAAAACAATTCATTTGGGATTGTTGAGGTTAGGTCAACCCACCTCTTTCCCCTTTTATAGGCTTAAACCTAATGTAGAAAGTGGACCTAGGGTTTCAAATATAAGGAGATAGGTTTATGGATATTGTACACATGGAAAATCCTTGATATCACACACAATGATAGGTGATAATAAGGTGCAACAATATCTACCAAAATATAGAGAGATAACCTATACAGATGAATACAATTGAAGATAAATGATATTATCCAACATAAGTGTTTATAGTTTAAAATATTTATCCGTGTAGTTATAGACACCAGTTACTAATATGAGTGATTCATAATATACTTTCAACCTTTCTTATTGATTACATAATATCTTAGTGTTATAGATAACAATAACACACTAAGTATCTTCATTTATATTTATAATAAGTTGTAATTGGTCAATCATGTATTGCCTTTACATTCATATTCATGTATCATTTCTATACTTTGTATAATCTAAATGGTTGTAAAGTTTTATACTTTTTTAGATAGGTAAATAAAAAATAATATAAAACATATCTATGAACCTTAATTTTTGAACATAGAAAACCCTAAGTTTTGTTTCTGCTTGTACAACACACCCTAATTCTTCCAAGAATTAGGGAACCTATTTTTGATTTTATAGCCACTCCTACTTGTTCTCATGGCTCATTGGTCTCAACACTTTTAAGTTTCCTTGGTGGTTCATCTAATTTTTCATACCAAACTAGGTCCAAAAACCATCACTATTGGAAAGACCACGTCTATGCGAGAAAACTTCATATATAATAAAATGTGAAAGTGGAGTGTTGACCTCCCAAAATTTATTTGAAGATTGGTTTGCCTAACTCTCTTCGCCTACTCTAAGGGTCATCTAAGTTTCTATTCCATTTGTGATTTCAAAACCTATACCACCATGATGACCAAGTTCAATATAACACTTGACCCTAGACTAGAGTCTTATTGCACTTATGTTAGCTTGGCCATCTTGCCTACTTGCTCTTTCAGCTCCCTATAGTTTATTTAGAGAGTCATTTTGGTTTATGTGTTTGTCAAGCCTATGTGACCTATCCCTTCCTATATACCACACTTGTGTGGATGAGTTTCATGTTTTATTCTTTGATCAAAAACACATTTTTGAGGCACTTATCCCACTTGTAGGGTCTCTAGTATATGCATTATCTAGATTTTTGGCCTCTCGATCCACTCTTGGGGTCAATTTGGTTTTTGTTATCTTAACCTCCATAACCTATTCCATCATGTCCATTGGGATCATGCAAGTCCTCTTCATATTTAACACTTGGTTATTTTATGACTTCTTGAGCTCTATATCCCACTTGCAAAATCTTGCTTGGTTAGGAAAAAAACTTATCAAATTATCTGGTTTGGTATTTTAAGTTCAAAATTGCTTGCCTAATTATAATCAGGCTTTGCATGGGTGAATTTTTATAATTTAAAAATTATTAGGTCCCTAGACCTAATCATGATTCTTAATCGTGAATAGGTCTTTGGGAGATTCACTATTTAATCCCTTTATGAATGGGGACAAATTATCTGATTGGGTCTTGTGTAGAATTGACTAGGTATCCTAGATCTAATAACATTTCATAACCCAATTAGGTCTAGATTTTGTTTATTTATCCATCACTTTTACTAATAAAAAAATTTATTCCAGTTAGGTCTACACATTTATCATGGCCTAGGGTGTCGAGACCTCAATGTTGGTCAAGCTTTTAGGCCTGATTAGGTCTAGGTTTAATGTGTAGGTCATAGGCTTAGTGTTATTTAAGGTTTTTTACCTAATTAGGTCAGGGGTCTTCAAGTTGGAATTATTCATAGTTATATTCAATGTTTCAAAACTTGATTAGGTCTAAGTTAAGATAGGCAAGTGTTTAGTGTTATGTGTGGAATAGTCCCTAATTAGGTAAGGAAGGGACACTTAGTGGTCTATAAGTTTCAAACCTTGCATAGGTATACATTAGTCTACTAGGGCATTGTCAACACTAGTTAGGGGTGGATCCCCAATTAGGTCAAGGACCATCTCCCAATGCCCCTCATTTGATAATCAAGGATATAATATTGAATATAACATGGGAAATGTAGGCAAAATCTTGATAGATGTAATCATAAGTCCAAGACCTGATTAGGTCTTCCCCCCCACCCCAAATTCAAATTTCAATTTCTTGCCAAAATGAAGCCAATTCAAATTAGAGAAATAAGTTCGATTAGGTCTTGGAAAGGCTAGAAGAGTGTCAAAAATCTCACTCTAGTTCAATTTGGGATTCATAAGTTTGATTAGAATTAGAATTTTAAAATTACCCCATCAAGTCAAAAAAGCCCATGTCAACATAAAATTAGAATCTCAGGGTCTATTTTTCCTCTCAATTCATTTAGATTTCTTGTCACTCTGAGGGGCATAACATTTGCCTCGAAAGTCAATTTTAGAAACCTCTTACACTAAAAAAAAGCTCATTCCACCAAGGACATTTTGGTGCACCAATTTCATCCAATTTAACTTGATTCAAAATCTTCTCTCAACTAATGTTTTTACTTTCCTAAACTTGAATAGGCCTACTAAGTGCCTTTTTAGACCTCTTGGTGGTTTTTCAATTGTAACTTGGTCCTCATAAACCTATTTTTTAAACCATTAGAGTTGTTGGAAAGTTGACTTTGATTTGGATTTCTCAGTGCCTCTAATTTCATAATATTCCTATCATGTAATGATATTTTTATGTTTTAAGTTTATAAATTGCATGTAGAGATTTTAATTACAAAAAGTAACTTGTTTTCTTTGTCTTTTTATAGGCTGAAATGGAACAAAAAGGCAAAGTGGTGGGATTGAAAAAATGAAAGAGAATTTGGGTGGGAAATGAATAGATGGAAAATTTATTAATAGGCCAACCCTAGTCATTTTAAGGGTTGGATTTTTTTACTCCAAAATACTTAGACCCAATCACTTGTGTTTTGAGTTCATTCTATCCTTCTCTTGTTTACCTATTGTTATGCTGATAATTTTTTTCCAAATCAATTATAATCACATTCAAACATTTTTATATTTGAATAAATTATTATGATTAATGAAATTTATGGATATTTTTAGTATTTCCTATGCATGTGAATGGTGGTGGTGTTTTCTTCTTTTCTCATTTTGTATTTCCTCAAACTCTTTCATGAACTCTGTTTATGGTTGTGCACATGCTGACCAGATGAGGGTCTAGTTTTGTATAAGTCTATAATTTAAACAAATATATTTTACTTCACAATAACATGATTTATCTCTCTTTCCACCTTATCTTTTGCATTTTTTTTTCAAATTTAGTTAAACTAGGGTTTCATTTGATAATTATAATATATTTTTAGTCATTGATATCGATTGTTGTTTCTTTCATTGTCTTTTTGTTTCTATATTATTGAATAACTAAATGCATGTAAATGAATAACTAAATTTGGTATTTTAACTATTTTTGATCTAAAAACCTAACTTTGTATTTGGGCAAATGTATGTGCATGCTTCATTATTTAATATCTGATTAGAACCTAGTTGAGTAAAACACAAACCCATAATTATTATCTAATTGTTTAAGGATTAAAACACTTTTAAAATTAAGTTTGAAATTTACACCACTAGGCCCCTTGATTGGAACTAGATAACACACAAGTAACTAAAGATCAATGTGTCATGACCTAGTAGATATAGACCTTTAGGAGACCTGCCTCATTGGATGACTTTCAAGATAGACTTAATAATATTCAATATCCTAGATCTTAACATTGGTGAGCTGTGTGAAATGATATGTCAATAGTTTTTATTCTAGAAGGAGGGCCGCCAATACATTCAAAATTAAAATTTTTAACAAAAAATATAAACTTAAACACTTAGGAGCATTATACATGCTTAGGTATTCCAAATAAAAATGATACACATACCTATTAGATCAAAATCTATTAGGGCTTACTTTGAGTTATTAGAGCTTATTAATCATCAAAAACCAAGAGCAAATAAATGAAAACTAAAAACTAGATAAATCCACTCAACTATTAGCTCACCTAAAACTGTAGTTTCCTTCATTAATCCATTTTTTACCCCTTATAACCCATCAATAGTTGCTAATATCACTTGGCTTAGTGGATATGGATGTCCTTTGAATGTTCTAGGACCTGCCCATGACTTACCAAATAATCCTAACAAGTTCTGCCCAAAATACATACCTAATGGAATTAAAATTGCATAAGAACATATTCAGGCATTTAAATATGCCCTTATCCAAACTCAACTTTAACATGAAAATGTTGCTTTTTGCCTATTCCCTTACTCCCTAGGGGAGGTTGCTTATGCTTGGTACCTTTGATTTCCAAATAGGTCTATCACCTCTTGTAATGATCTAGAAATGGTGTTTATTAATCAATTTAGGTTGCCCATTGATCCAACTATGTTATACCATCAATTTGTTTCTACCCATTTGGAAATTAATGAACCAATGAGTATATTTAATACATGTTTCCACACTTTATATCAAATATTTAAGGACCTCTACACACAGGTGAAAGTGGCTTCCATCCAAACCTACCTGAGAACTTTGGACTCAATGACTTCCATGTTTCATAGAAGAACCCTGATAACAAAAATTGTTGTTATTGACCTATAAAAAATCTATCAATATTGAGAAATAGATGGCACCATAAGGCTATGTATTTGTTATTTTTCCTTTATTTGGTTAACCTGGTGTATATAATCAAATTGTAATGATCAATCAAGTTTTTCAACACAACACTCCACTAATGAATCCAATCTTGGGTGTTATGTATGTAAACCCAAATCTAGTGTACAACCTAATTACAATGAATTAAATGCATAATGGTCAACCTTATATGCCTCAAAATCATGTTTTTACATAGGTATATAATCAAAAACTTGTTCATGTCATCTACAACAACACTGCTATCATGCCTAGCTTGAGTGGTTATGTTACTTCTAATAATAATCAAGAGGGTGTCCCATCATTTATAAATAATTAGATGCATATTAATAATGACCATAACCAAGAAAATCCTACTACCCCTATATTTATAAATATTATTGCACATGTGGCTAACCCGCAAATGCAAATGATAAATCAACAAAATGCTAGTGTGAACCTTGAAGTAGTAAATCTATAGTAGACCCATAAATGCAAATGATAAATCAACAAAATGCTAGTGTGAACCCTAAAGTAGTAAATCTATAGTAGATGATTCAAAATTTAATGAATGACATAGTCAATATGCATAGTTAAGTGCTAAAAACACTAAAAAAAATGAATAATACCAAATAAAACAAAAAATTAAACTTCCAAAGAACCAATAGGCAATGGAACATTAGGCCCACTAATGGAGGAGTGCCCAATATATTTGACAATGTAAACCAAAACAATAATAATATGCTTCTAACTTAGTGAACATAATTGATTTAACACCACCCACCTGGTGTAGGTTTCACAACACAATTTATCACACTAAAATAATTTGAGTTGAGATCATCCTAGCCTCAAACATCTTCCAAAAGAGATGGATAACCTAGAGATAGTGCCTACACCTGACAATAACACCTCTAGTCAAGGCAAAGAAAACCCTACTATAGCTCTAGTCTTAGAAACTCATGAGCTCCCATTCAAGAAAAATAATTATCCTAAAGATAATTATGATAAGGTCCACACTTTCAAAAAATTTCAAAGGTTAAATAAGTATCAATTGAGGATTAAGTTCCAAAATATATTAACTACCTCTACTCCAAATAACACTCAAGTTCCACCTGATGAAAACTAAAGTAACAACCCATTTTTACCTAAGGGGACCGACACATCTTATCAACCCAATAAAAACTATACACCCCACAAACTAAAAAACCATTGGAACCAAGAAAACTTTGTATAACATTGTAGATGACCTAAAATGATCTAAGACTAAACTAATAATGTTTGACTTACTCTAGATTTCTAATCTGAAAGACTTATTAATAATATAATTATTGACTTCTAAAGGGAAAGAAACCAATAGGAAAATCGATGTTCATATTGAAATATATTAAGAAAATATTGAAACTCCACCTTTCCTCTTAATAATTCATATTTTTAGTCAAAACTTACACAATTATTTAGTGGATTTAGGTGCTTACAACAACATGATGCCTTATACAGTTTGCCAAAAGTTGGGTTTAACTCCTCTGAAGTAAAATAGAGAAGTTGTTCAGTTGGATGAGTCAAAGATTAAAATTTTTGGTCAGTTGAATGACATTCACATGTAGTTGGCCTTTAATCCTAAGGTGCAACAATTTATTTATATTCATGTGGTGAATATACCTGATGCTTAGAATATGCTATTGAGTATATATTTGTTGAGAACCTTAGATGGGTACATGGAAATTAACTTATCTCACATGTGGTTCCCATGGTGAGGCATACCCAATCAGATTAGAATCAATCATGAACCAAAAATGACCCATATGATTACAAAGTATAAATAAATGGGTTATATGAAGAGTTTGAATTCAGGGTCTATGAACTTGAAAAAGAGGTAGAGGCTTATAAAAAATTATCCATTAACATGCCATCTATGCAAAAAAATAATAATTTGAAGAGTTATACCATCTAGATGAGGATGATATCTTATGTGAACATCAGATACCTTGATTATATATTGCTACCATAGCATACGAGGATGTGAAATAGGCTGATCTAAGTGAAAATATAGGACTTACAAGCTCTTCAGATGAGAAAATAACCATTTTAGATAAACCTATACCTACTTCTACCACCAAGGACCTAACCAAAAGATCATTATCAACTACAAAACAAAGTGTACACCCAATATACGTTGATAATACTAATTAAAAGGTTAATATGTTTGTGACACATACTCATCTGAATCCTACACAAAAAGCTAAAAATCACTCATAGATTCTAAAATTTGATGTCTCTAAGTCCAAGAGTGGGTGTTGTGTGAGTGTAGAGATCATTAACCATGAAGGAAATCATACTTATCTGCATTTAACCTATAATTTTCTAGCATGAACAATGCAGATGAATATAAGGCACTCATTCACAATGTGTAATTTACTCTAAGGAAAAAAGTAAAAAATCTCAAAGTATTTGGCGACTTAGAATTGGTGGTCAAAAAAGTAAGAATCTAATACATTTTTAATGATAAGAGTTTATCTAGATACCATAATTGATTATGTAACTTGATATAGGATTTTGATGAATTCAAAATTCAAACATTGCCACATAGAAAAAACTATACAACAGATGCATTAACAATAGTGGCAAGCACTTTGGAATCGATAACTAACTCCAAGTTAAAAAGGTTATCAGTGGAATGAGTCTCTACCCATTCTACTCCTAACAATATAGATAACTTCTATATTTAGTGATGATTATCATATCATCATCTTCATCACCAACACATATGTATTTGACTCATATATTATAGATGAAGATGACAAATAAGAGTTTAAACTAGATGAAAAAGGGATCATCAATTTGAAAACCAATAATATACCAAAGAGAATGGTCTTGATTGAAAGTCTATTTGACATAGATTACCAAGGTGAAAAATAAAAATGAACCCCCACTAAAGCTATGCTTCACCAACATTATAATTTGGGAAATGTTAATGAATTAAAACATGTGATTTTAGGGACATGTATAAAAAAGAAAAAATAAGGGTTTGTTTAAGCCTTAAAAGAATTAAAGCATGTTATATCATGGATCTATGAAGATTAAAAGTGTTCAACACTTCTATTTTCATGCATACTATCCCTCTCAAGTCGGGATTCAAACCATTCTATCAGAGGCAAAGACTAGTGAATCCATTACTAGAGCCATTGATATTTAAGGAAGTGTAAAAATTAATCTTACCAAGAATCATATTTCCTATTAGACACTCGATATGGGTGGCCAATTTGGTTCTAGTCCAAAATAAAAGTGGAAAGATAAGGCTTTGTGTAGAATTACAAAGCTTTAGAGAAAGATAACTACCCACTATCTTCACTAGATGAAGTCTTACAAATAGTGAATAAATCTTAAATGATGTCATTTATTGATGCTTATTTAAGATATAATCAGGTAATGGTCAACTATGAGGACCATATCAAGACAACATTCACATCAAAGTGGGGTACATTCACATACAAAAAGATGCATTTTAGCCTAATAAATGTAGGTACTACCTTCCAGTGTGCCATGGATATTTATTTCAAGGATCTTATTGAAAAATTCATTGTCATATACATGGATGAATTAACTATATTTTCCAAGAACCAATTAGACCACATGAAATATGGAATCTCTCTGAACCTAAAGAAGTGTATATTTAGGGTCATAGAGGGTAAGTTATTAGGTAACATCTTCTTAGAACAAGACATTTCAATATACCCAAATAAAGTAGAAGTAATTCTCAAGATTTTATTACTTGGTATTAGAAAAGAGCTTAAGTCATTTTTTGGAAAAATGAACTTTGTCAGGAAGTTCATTTTGGGCTTTGCAGAGATAGTCAAACCACTAAACAACATACTAAAGAAGGATGTGAAGATTGAATGGATGATGGAAGCACAAGTGGCTTTTGATTATATCAAGAGAATAATTTTAAACACACTAGTGCTTATCACTCCTAACTATACATAACCCTTCTACATCTATTCATTTTCTCTAGAACACTCAATTTTTTTTGTCCTAACATAGAATAAAAAATCTAGAGATGAGAGACCTATCTCATTCATGAGTTGTATAATTCACATGTTAAACTTAAGTATTAAATGATTGATAAACAAGATTTTGCATTAATAAAAGTAGTTAATAAGTTTAAGCATTACATTCTCCATAGCAAGGTATTTACCATTATGATTGACCTAGTCGTAAAGGCCATCCTAATGCAAAATGAGTTGGTAAATGAAGAGGCAAGTGGATGACTAATATCCAAGAGTTTCATCTAAAACTATAACCAATTAAAATTTTAAGAGGTTAAGGAATAAATAAATCCATGGCTAAAGTAGACCCATAAAACATTTTCCAATAGTATATAGTGTAAGATATCATAAATGATGACTGGTACTAGGATGTTGTCTATACTTTGCTTAACAATGAGTGCCCCACTCACTTGAATTCCACTAAGATAAGGGAATTACACCTAAAAATTAGTAACTTCGTGATTAAATTAGGGATTCTATATAGAAATAATTATTAAGTCATATAATTTAGATCCTTGAACAAATAAGAAGCAACTAAAGTACTCAGTGATTTCCATAGGAAATATAGAACTAGTCATGATCATGGAGTGCTATAGTAAACTATGATACTAAGGGAAGATTATTAGTAGGTAAATGTTTTTAAAGATGATCATGCTCATGTCTAGAGCTATCATACCTACCAAGTTTCCATGCATAGTGGGCGTACCCCTTACATGCCATTATAGTCAGTTATTAAGGTTTAGCCATTTACAAAATGGGGATTAGACTCTGTTAGAGGGATAAATGTTAATTCCTTTGCCACACAAAAGTTCATTATTATAGTGATCAATTATTATACCTATAAGACCAAATCTCAAGCATTCGGAAATTGTGCAATTGATGTGGTAATCAAATTTATAGATAAACATATCATCAAAAGGTTGGGATGCTTACCACTTTGGTAGGTGATAATGGTATTAATTTATATTATTTTCAATTTAATAAATGGGCTTACAAAAATTAGGTAATCCTCAATTTCTCTTCCAATTATTACCCAAAAGGTAAAATGGTAGCTAAATCCATGAATAAAAATTTGTTTAATGTAATTAATAAAGTCTTGGCAAAGAACCATAGGGATTGACATAATGTCTTAAAATTCACATTGTGATTTGATAAGACTAGAATCAAGTCACACCATACCATATTGTTTATGGACAAGATCCAATCTTTCTAATAAACTTAAGAATCCCCACATTATAGTTCATGAGGGACTACTTTTAAATTAAAGATAAGATAGAAGATCACCTGCTTAACTTGATCTAATTATAAAAAAAATATGATGTAGCCTTGATACACTTTAGCAAACACCAAGGAGTATTCAATCATTGGTTTGCCAAATGTGAAAAATTGAAATCCTTACGGATCTCAGATCTAGTCCTTCTATGGAATAAGGCTCATGAGAAAAAAGGACAACATAGTAAGTTTAATGTCATGTGGTTGGGTACCTACCAAATCTATAAAACCTTGAGTGAGAATGCATTTTGCTTAAGGTGTCTAACTGGTGAGGATGTTCTATTGCATATCAATGGAAAATTCCTCAAACACTAATTTTAGGCTTGAATTAGCCTGACAAGTCTTGTAAATACTTTCTCTTTCCATTTCCTACTTTATTTCCTACTTTGATGTTATCTTAGTTTGCTTTTCTTGATTTTTTTGATTTTTATTGTCAGCCTAGATTTGTTACTTGTTTCTCTGAGGTCCAGTCCATCTATTATGCCCTGTAGGTTCTCCTATTGGTCAAAATAATGAAGGATAAAAATCCTATACAAAGGTAACTTGAACAACATTTTGGTGCGTAAGTACTATAAGTAGTTTGTAATATTAGATTCTATTTTTGAATTGGTTTTGAAATCTTGAGCCATTTGTGTGTGTTTTTAATTTGTTTGTGTTGGGTTAAGTTTGGCTAAACTATTTGGTTGATGAAGACATTCTCTCAAAACTGATAAAAAAAATTACATTTTAATGGTTCATGGGTTCACTTGGATGAACCTGTTATAGTGAATACCTAGGGTGAAAAATTTATAATTTTGCCTTTCACTTACCATGGTGGTCCTCAATCTAGAATTGAGATGATAAGAAAATAAAGAGAAAAGGGATAATAAGAAAAGAAAATAAAAATCAATTTCATAAAATTTCAATTGTAGGTGATTCAGGTAAACTTTATCAGGGTTGTGGATAGTTGATTGACAATAGATCATGACCTTGAGTAGGATTAGAGACAACTCCATTGAGGTAATGGATGCCTATTTGATATTAGAACAATATCAAGATCAGTATTTTCAAGGTAAGATTCAATATACCAATGATTTTATCTATAATAGTTAGACCTTATAGGTTCTAAGAAGTGGTAATTTAATGCATTTTCACACATGGAATTAATGAGAATGTTTGATTTGGTCCTTTAGTTTTTCCTATACTCTTCTCTCTTAAATATGTTCACGTTTAATGCATAGTCTTAACCAAATATTTGGATTCATATATATGTTTCCATTGTTTCAAAATACTCAGGAGTATTTTTGTTAGAGTTTCCTTTTATTATTGCTAATAAAAAACTCTACAATTTTTCCAAGAATCAAGGAACCTCTTTTTAATTTTGTAACCATTCCCACTTATGCTCACGACTCATTAGTATCCGCACTCTTGAGTTACCTTGGTTAACCTTCTCAATTTGTGTGGTAAATTGGGTCTCTAAAATATCATTATTGGAAAGAACACATTCATGTGATAAAAATACATATATAACACTTATCATGAAAGTGGAGTATTGACCTCTCAATTTAGATTTGAAGCCTAGTTTGTGTAACTCTCTTGGCTTGCTCCATGGGGTCATGCCAAATTTCATTCCATTTAGACTTCTGAAACCTATACCATTATGATGACCAAGTATGAATAGTAAATTTTCCTATAAAATTTTTATTTAGAGTGGAGTCTTGTTATATTTATGCTCACTTGGCCATCTTTGTTGCTTGCTCTCTCAATGCCCTACATCTTCTTTAGAGAGTCATTTTGGTTTTCATGACTATCAAGCATTCAATACCTATCCAATCATGTTGATAATTCTCATGCAAATGAGTTTAATGTTTTTTTCTTAGAGCCAAAACATGTCCCACTTATAGGGTCTCTAGTATAAGCATTATCTAGCTTGCTTGAGCCTCTCAATCCATTCTGGGTGTCACTTTGGTTTTTGTGCCTTATCATCCTCCAAAACCTATTCCATCTTATCCACTAGGCTTATTTGAGTCATTTTCATATTTTACACTTGGTCATTTGATGACTTCTTGACCTCCATATCCCACTTACAAAATCTTGTTTGGTCAGAGAAAAAACTTGTCAAATTCTCTAGTTTGGTCTTTCAAGTTCAAAATTTCTTTCCCAATTCTAATTGGGATTTCTAAGGGTGAATATATTAAAGTTAAAAATCATTAAGTCCCCATACATAATCACATTTATAAATCCTTAATATGTGTTGGGGATATGCACCATTTAAATCTTTTGCTAATTGGGATAAATTATCTAATTGGGTCCTACATAGAATCAACTAGGTAGCCTATACCTAATCAAGTTTCAGAACTTGATTAGGTATAGAGTCTATTTTTTTTCCCACCACCTTTTATAATTTTTAAATTTAATTTGAATATGTCTATGCATTTGTCATGGCTTAGGGTGTTGATTCCTTAGTGTTGATCAGGCTTTCAAGCCGAATTAGGTCTAGGTTTAATGCATAGGTGGCAAACTTGGTGTTGTTCAAGGTTTTTTCCCTAATTATGTTGGGGATCTTCGATTCGAGATAATTCATAGTTCTAGTCATGGTTTAGAACCTAAACTAGGTCTAGGTTAGGTTGGGTAAGTTTTTAGTGTTATGGAAGGAATAATCCATGATTAGATTAAGAAGGGATGCTCAATGGTCTATGGTTTTCAAACCCTGCATAGGTTTGCATTAGTCCACTAGGGCATTGTTAATGCTCATCGAGGATGGATCCTTGATTAGTTTATAGACCATACCATTATGCCACTCATTTGATAATTAGGTCTCTAAGATTGAATATAATGTGGAAAATGCAAGTAAAATCTTGATAGATGTGTTGGAACACAACTAGATACTGAGAGGTGGGGTGAATCAATATATCAATAAAAATAAGTTCTTTAAATAATTTTAATGAAGATTAAAATATATATGTAGATCAAATCAAATATGCAAAGATCATACACACATAAATACTCATGACACCAGATTTATATGTGGAAAACATAAAGGGAAAAACCACAATGAGAATAACTACTAGAATCTACTGTTTTAATCCATCCTCACAGTTCAAAGCCTCACTAGCAAACCTCACTAGTTACAATGTTTAATGACATCAATCATAAGGAGACACCAATCCATTGATTTAAGAGCACCAACTCTAAGGAAACACCCACTCCATAATTTGAGCATCCACTTAGCCTATTTGATGGCATAAACCTATCAAACTTTTCTATGGAGCTACATCTCTAATTTACAAATCAAATTCATACATGAATCCAAATCTCTATTCTTTGTTAAAGGTCTAATTTACAACTAATCATACTTTGCACATTCTCTTTGTGTCTTTCTTCCATCCTGATCCTCACTATTCCTCTGGTATTGTGTTTGGATATCTCTCTATTTGACACACTTGATTGGATTCACCCACCACTATGATCTTCTCTGCCCCCTTTAGTTTTGTGTCTTTTTAATTTCTTATTTGACACACCTCATTTTTTTTTCTCTCTGCCTCTATCTATATTCAATTTGGCTCAATAGAAAATGTAATTATTCTAGCACTATTTTATTTATCTTAGATATCAAATATATAAACAAATGATCTAGGGTTTGCTTCTTCTTTGTGTTCACACTCAAACTACAAACACATCATATCAATTCTGGACTTTAGTTCATTAAGACTTGAATTGTTAGTTCCCGCATCTCAGTTCTATGCATCATGTCATAATTATAGATCTCTTTAATATCTATATAATGTATTAGACTCAAGTTTTAATGAATAGGCTATTTAATGTAGATTTAATCAGTTTGATTGATTAATATCATTATCTATGTCAAGATATAGAGCTTATATGTAAGTTCTTACATGTTTCTCCAACTAACCATTTGTCTAGACATGACTTTAAATATTGATCATTGATATTTCCTTTGGTGCCATGATCTGATGTTCTCTATTACATTGGCTCAACTTTAAAATACATCCATTTGATTACCTTCTAATAGGCTCATGATCTCTATTATATCTTTGTATTCTTTTGAACTTTAGCTTTGTCATCTTTAAAACATGTCTATTGATATTTATGATCTGAGATCTCATGTGTCATTCGATCTCTAAAGATGCACATTACTAGTCATTAAACTCATCATTATGTCAATAAACATTGATCACTTTATAGCATTTCAATCCATTCTCTCCATTATATCTCTTTTTCATGATCACTCATGAACTGTCATATCTTTTGACAAGCTTGATCTTTATATCTATCCAACCCTTGAGGATATGATACTTGGCATAAGTACATGCCTTATGTACATAGATATTAGTTCCCACTATTAATACATTTTGCATCTTCACATTTATTGTTGACCTTTTTAATTTAACCCTCATCGTAGATTAACTGTCCAGGTTCCATGATTATGACACTTATCACTTATGCATGAATTCAAAGGTCATTTTGATAATTTGACTTCATCACGCTTCATTAGATCTCCAATGTCTAATTAAGTGCAAATCATTGATCTTATAACTAGCTCAAACTTTACCTTGTGCATATTTTGTCTAAGTATGGAGACCATTCATTTTTCCTAGAAGGCTAACTTTGCACCTTCATATCTTCTACTTCGCTCAACTACTTGGTCTAAAATTTGGACCATATAAACTAGGAATGAAAGTGAACAAACCCATATGATCAATTATTTTTGAATCCTTCACATGTGAAATATGTAATTCCATTAATCTTCTCACTTAGATTATTCTACCATAGAGCTAGCTATGCCTAGAACTTGCCTGGAAGGCTAACTTTGTCCTTGCAAAACTCTTGTCATGCTTACTCGCATGAACTGCAAATTAGCACATATGATCCTCTTACATAGGGGATTCCATCCATATATCCAATTGTTTCTGGATCCTTCATATGTGTAAGATATTATATCATAAAAATGCCTTCTCAATTTTTTCTTGTAACTTGCAAATTTGACAGTGTTGGAAAACATTGTCAACTGCCTTGGAGACTTACTTTTCTCAAGCATATATTTTGTCTCACTATGTCTCATGACTTGAGATTTAGTGAATATAAAATAAGCATAAAAAGGAATAGACCCATGTGATCATTTTGTCCTAACACCTCCATGTGTGCAAATGCTGACCTCATCAATATGCTTACTTGGCTCTATTTAGCCCTTTTTGCAAATTTGGCTAAGTATAGACACTTAGTGATTTTTGTCTTAGTAGCCATCTTTGCATTCCCATAAATTCAACTATGTTTCATCTCATGGATTTAAATATAGTAGATGAAAACTAGGGACTAATGTGATCAAAATCATGTGGCCATCTTCCCCATACTCATTCACATGTGATAATGGTGATGTTAGAAAAATGCCTTCTCATATTTTCTATCATAGACACAAAATGTTTAGATGATCAATGTGAAGAACCGAATGAATTCCAATCATGCACATAATAATTCCAATCATTCTTAACCTCTAATAAGATATTTTGCATATCCTTTAATCACCATATACAATCTTGAGCATCAATGACATATCATGATGTCCGTTTTGACATCAATGATAATAATATATCAAATAATCTCCCTGTTTATCATTGATGGCAAACTAAGTGCTCTAATCTTCTAATGCTTTACTCTTTCTCTAGCATTGATTGCATTGGATTTTGATGATTATGAATGGAATCTATTCATACCACACTTGTTCCCCCTTAGGCAATGGCACATTTGCCTAATACTCAACTTGGACACTTGCTCTTCTTCTTTGACATTTGCACTTTTGTAGAGAACATTTTTCTCTTTTTCCTATAGAGAGCATTTTCACTTTTTTCTCCCCATTTGACATCAATGTCAAAGGGACTCTAGCTGAATGTTTATGCAAATATTTCACCCCCTTTATCAGATATAGGAGTTTGTCCAAGAATCTACAAATTTTAATTCATTAGTAATTTTTAGAAGTATACATACTTGAGTTGACTTTTCTCTCTTCTTCTAGGGATTAATAAAGCTTCCATGAGACTCCCCTAGACTCATGCACTATCACTAGTGATTTAGTGATGTGTAGGAGCCACCACTCCCAACTTCTATCCCAAATATTCAAATTGTTCCTTGAGAAGAGGTTTGGTAAATATGTCTATAATTTGGGCCTTAGTTGGCACATATTTCATTATGACCTCTTGATCTGTAACCCTCTCTCTTAAGAAGCGATACTTGATTGATATGTGCTTGGTTCTTGAATGCAACACTAAATTATTTGATATATTTATAGCACTTGAATTATCACAAAGAATAGAAATAGGTGATTTGTACTTAACCTTGATGTCCTTGAGTGTTTGCTTCATCCATAAGACTTGAGTGTAACATGCCACTGCTACTACATACTTTGATTTCATTGTAGAAAGAGTAACTAACTCTTACATTTTAATTAGCCATGAAACAAGTCTACTTCCAAGGAAAAATGCACCACCACTAGTGCTTCTTCTGTCATCTACACTTCTTGCCCAATTAACATTTGTATATGTCGTCAAAGTGAAATATTCACTTGTAGGGTACCATAGGCCATAGTTAATTGTGTTCTTGATGTATCTAAAGTTTCTTTTCATTGCATTGAAATGTGACTCTTTAGAAGTATCTTGAAATATATCAAGCATGCACACTACTTGCATGATATCTGGTCTTGATGCAGTTAGGTATAGCAAGCTACTTATCATTGATCTATACATAGTATGATTTACATCAATGGACTTATCCTCTTTGCTCAACTTGCATCTAGTTATCATGGGATTAATAATTGGTCTTCTATCTTCCATTCCAAATTATTTGAGCATATCCTTTGCATGCTTGGTTTGGGATATGAATATCCCTTCATCAAATTGTGTTATTTGTAGACCAAGGAAGAAGGAAATTTCTCCTAGTATAGACATCTAAAATTCACTTTGTATTTGTGTAGCTAATTATTTGCACATTTTGTTATTGCTAGCACCAAATATGATGTCATCTACATAAAAAAAAACAATAAACATATGCTCACCTTATGATTTGAAGTACAGATTACCATCTACACATCCTTTATTAAAACCTTGTTGTTACAAGTATTGGTCCAATCTTGAATACCATGATCTAGGTGCCTATTTTAGACCACACATTATTTCCTTCAGTCTACACACATAATCTTCTTCATCTAAAAAATGAAAACCTTTTGGTTGTTCAATATAGACTTCTTCTTCTAGGTTCCCATTCAAGAAAGTAGACTTTACATCCATTTCATAGGCTTTGTACTTCTTGTAAACAAAGAATGCTAGAAACATTCTTATAGCTTCCAATCTAGCAACTGGAGCAAATGTTTCCTCAAAATCTATACCTTCTACTTGTGCATATACCTTTCACACCAATCTTGATTTATTTATTATAATAACTCCATCCTCATTGGGATTATTTCTATAGACCCATTTTGTTCCTATCACATTCTTGTTTGAGGGTCTTAGAAATAACTGCCAAGTTTTGTTCTTTTCTATTTGGCTCAGTTCTTCTTCCATGGATTTTAGCCAATTGTCATCCTTGTTGTCTTCAACATATCTCTTAGGTTCAATTTAAAACATTAGAGAAAAACTTACTTGATATTTTTTAGTATAACTCTTCTCCTTGTCTAAAATACTTCATTCTTATTGCCAATTATCTGCTCTTTAGGATGATCCTTTTGAACAAATCTTATAGGAGCTTTTTCAGTTTTTTTCTCAACATCTTCACTATCTGCTTCTTCTTCAAGATTTACCTCTTCATTACCAATTTCTTTATCAGGTTCAACATGTTTTATGCCCTCTTAAACCTTGACATTTATGTTCTCCACCATTTTTTGTAGCCTCTTATTATAACATACATAAGCTTTGATTTGAGTGGAATAACCAAGAAATATTACTTCATCACATATCAATTCAAAGCTTCCTAGTTTGTTCTCCTTTCTTTTGATATAGCATTTGATTCTAAACACTTTAAAGTACTTAACAGAGGCAAGATTTCCATACCATATCTCATAGGGAATTTTGTCACTATTTATCCTTAGTTGAATTCTATCCAAGATGTATACTATGGTTTGGGCTACTTCTCTCCAATATCCATTAGGTAACTTGGCCTCCTTTAGCATTGTTCTAGCCATTTCCTTGACTGCTTTGTTCTTTCTCTCAAAAAATCCATTTTATTGTGGAGTGCTTATTATAGAGTAGTGCCTTTTGATCCCATGCTTATCATAATACTCTATGAATTCATTTGAGGTGAATTATCCACCTTTATTAGATCTTAAGCATTTGATTTTTCTTCTTATCTCTTTTCTCAACCATGGATCTAAAGATATTAAATCTCTAAAAGGCTTGAGATTTGTCCTTAAAAAATGTTACCCATGTCATTCTTGAGTAGTCATCTAAAAATAACATGACGTACCACTCTCCTTTAGATCCTCTTGTCTTGGTAGGATAACAAAGATCAATATGAACTAACTATAGAGGCTTTATAGTTGCATACTCCTTTGTTTGAAATTTGACCCTTGTCTGCTTGCCTAGTTGACATTTCTTGCAAGTAGTAACTATAGGTTTGGTTATGTTTGGCATGTGTTTTACACACTTATTTGAGCTCAATTTGACTAGATTATCAAATTTGACATGACCCATTCTCCTATGCCACAACCAACTCTCATCAATATTTTCCATCAAGAAACTATAACCATTCACTTCAACAAGATTGTAGATATTGCTCTTAGTCCTTTTCCCTTATGCAACTAGTTTTACAAATCTCTTTAACTTGCAACCTTATTCATCAAATATGACCTTATATCTATTGCCACACATTTGGATGAACTTAGAAGATTATGATCCATTCCTTCAACATAAGGGACATCATGTGTAGGCAATTTACCATCTATTTTCAAGGTTCCTTTTCCTTTGATCTTTACTATTGTGTTGTCTACCAAATTAATAGATCATTCCTTAAATTTCCTAAATTTAGTGAACTTTATATTTTCACTAGTCATATGCTTTGAAAAACCACTATCTATCACCCATAAATTATTCTCTTTAGCATAGAGTGCAGTTTGAGCAACCATGGATTGATTTTTCACTCTCCACACATCCTTGGGTTTCTTATTTAGCTTCTTTTCAGAAAATTATGAACCTTTTTTCACATTGGGAGGCATGTCTTTCTTTACATTGTGTAATTTTGATCTTACAAAGTTAGTTATATAATAATTAGCTATGTGACCAATGTTATTATAATTATAACACATTACATTTGTATCTACCAAGGGTGCAAATGATTTTTTTCTTACAAAATTGATTCTCCTTGTAGTTACAACTCTATAATTACTAGCCTTATGACCAAAATGATTACAACTATAACAATAACCATACAAAGATGAGGAATACATGTTCATAAAAATTCTTGGTGCAACTTGAGGAATTCTTCTTAGCTATGGCTTCTTCAAGTTTCTCACCTTGGTGTATCCATCAACATCAGCTACCTTGGTCTTCTTTTTCTCTTAAAGATTCTTTTTAGGTTTATCTTTCTTCACATTAGCTATGTTTGAGTTTCTCTTTGTATCCTTCCAGGCTTTCTCTTTTTTTCTCTTGATTCTCTTTCTACTTTGAAGTTTTCATATAGGTTAGAAGATGTACTAGTTGAGGGACTTTTTCCCTTCTAATTACCAAGACCTAATCTCTCTTCTGAAGGCTTTTGAGAGTTGATTAGTTCATCAAGAATGTCTGATCCTCTTATTAACTTCAGACTTTTATTTAGTTGACCTTTGAATTTTTCAAGTTATTTTCTCAAATCCACTATTTCTACCTCAAGTTTTACACGTTCATCATATTTAGATTATATTTCTTGTTGTCTCTAAATTTTACACCCTAGAAGAGAGTGTTCAATCCTCTTCCATATTTGGGTAATGTTGGAACATTTATAGGCATGTGGGTATACCTATAAAGGAAATGAACCTCTAGATTTAAAGGGCTAGCTCCTTGAATTTATCTCTACAAAACAACCTCTATCTAAACTAGTATAATTGAAGTGAAAAGAGTTAGAAATTACATAAAGAAACTTGTTCTAATAATGTTGATGCACCAATATTATCTTCCACATGAATACCATACCCTAGTGCACCATAAAAAAAATACATAGACTATTTTCAAGATCTAAATATTCTAACACAAGTATTTTAGTATAGAGGCGAGATGTATGAAATGACACAAAGAAAATGAACTAAAAGACAACCTGTACATTCCAAGAATAGTTATAGACATGTAGAAATTCAACACATTTAGATGTAATATATATGCCCTATTAGACCCAGAACTTTTGCTCATGTATGAAGGGCAAAGGACAAAGGGATGAAAACCATCACTTGTTGTCACTATATGTCACTTACACACTCATGCAATTTCTTAGAACTTCAAAAAAAAAGAAGACTTATATTAATGCTTAAAGGCAAAACATGATATCAATTCAATAGGATGTCACCATACACTGCATGATTATTTTTACACTAGCACAAGGGCTGTATATATAGCAGAGAGGAAGTGAGAGGGGGAGGGTTTTTGGGTACCAAAGAGAGGAATCAATCTGTTAGGAGTCTTCATCTCCAACTACAACCTTCTTTGCTAATGATGCTCATTTGGGCCATCTGATTGATCCATGTCACCTCTTTTGAACACTCTTGGCCTGCTCTCTCAAAGATGCTTCTCTAATGGTTGCCCAATGAAATCAAGATATTTTGAGTAGTGGCATCAAAATAGTTATTATAAGAGAGTCCACCTATTATAGATTTATCCTAATGCTAGCAGCTTCCCACTGACTTGGTGAGGTGTGAAATGGTGTAGGAGAGAGTCATTTTCATTTTATTGGCCTTGTCTTCTTCCTTTGATTGGTCATTAAAAATGACTTGGATCTTGATTTAATCAATGTTGAGATGAGCCCTCTAATCCTTTAATGGATGGAGAATGTGAGCCTTTGGATTTACTTTGAATCCTCTTGTTTGAACACTAATGGCTATTCCATCATCCTAAAGTTGACGTCCATATAACCGTCATTCTTCTTGGACAATTTCTTCAGAGACATTTCTTTCAAGCCTTTTAGAGTGTCTCCTCAGAAAGATTATTTTAGAAAAAATGTCTGAAATAATTCTTTTGAGATTTTTGTAAGTGTTACTTCAAAATTTTTTTGAAGGACACTTATACTGAGAATAGCCCTTCGACATTTTCAATCACCTTTCTTAAAGCCTAAACATGCCCTTCGACATTCTTGAAATGTCACTTTGGAAAGCCTAAAAAGGACACTTTCCTGAGAAAATACCCTTTGGGGAAAGCATGTAGGGCACTTTGCATAGAAAACAACCCTTTAGAATTTTGAAAGTGACCACTTTTTACAAAGGAGAGACCCTTTGAAAGAATTAAGAGTGTCCCTTTCTTGAAGAAAAGGCCCTTTGAACTTTTTGCAAGTGTTCCTTTAGATTTTTTCGAAGGACACTTTCAAACTTTTTGAAGGGCACTTGCATGAGGAATAATTTATTTCAAAAAGCTTAAGTGTCCAATTCCTTTGAACTTTTGTAAATGACTCTTCCAAAGAATTGTCTTAGATAAAATGTCTGTAACAATTCCTTTAAAAAAATTGTAAAGATCAATTCTTTCAGAGAAATTGAAAGTAAGTTTCAAAATTTTGTAAGTGACCACTTTTTTGAGAAAAAGACCCTTTGGAAAGGTTGACAGTGCCCTTCAAAAAGGTGCAAAGTATCACTTTCGAAAAATTAAAGCAAACCAATTCTTGTAAAGAACAAACCCTTCAGAAAGATTGTTTTGAACAAAAAGTCTAAAATAAATCCTTCAAAAATTTTGGAGATGCCTTTTGAAAACTTGAAATGTGCCCTTCAAAAATGTTGAAAACATCTCTTCACAAGAGAAAAAGACCCTTTGAAAAGATTATTTCAGATAAAAATTCCAAAACAAATCCTTTGAAAAAGTTGCAAGAGACAATTCTTTCAAAAAAAAAGTAAGGGACATTTCTTTCAGAAATCTCACAAAGTACCCTTCAAAAAACTTGTTTAAGAGTCTTTCATGAGAAAAAGACCCTTCAACAGAATGAAAATGTTCCTTCATAAATATGGAAATGTCCCTTCACATGATCCTTTAGAAATTCTAAAATGTACCCTTTAGAAAACTTGAAAAGGACCAATTCCTTCAGACATTTTTGTTTTATAAAAAGGTTTGAAACAATTCCTTTGAGACTTGGACAAAAAACTTGAAGCAAAGCCTTGCTGAAAGAAATAACACTTGAGTAAAAAGACTGAAATAACACTTGAAAAACACCAAATAAAGGCTTTCAAAGGAATAACACTTGGTATTTTTTGCTATGGGGATAAACCAATAAGGATGCTGCACTTAGCCAAAAGAAAGATGCAAAACTTGGGTGTAAAAAATTGGCTAACATTCTTGGCAATTCCTAGGGGAGGCATGCCTACTATGCCTAAGACCAGTTGCCTAAATCCTTCCATTGGGCATGGAGTCACTCATATAATCACCCAAAAAATGACTTTAATAGACTTTTAGCCCAAAAACACAAGCTATATTGACTCATACACACAAAGGTAGAGATGCACACCAAACAAAAAGAAAGAAACAAACTTGTGCTACAAAGCACCAAGGGAACACACCAACAAACCAAAGGAAACACACCTAAACTACTATTTACAATAGACTTGCAAGGACTAATATTAGAACTTTAGATGTATCTCATTCATAGGGATAGGAAATTCTTCTCCATTTATCTTGGTCAGTTGGAAAGAGTTGCTTTACTTGTACTTGCTAATGATGTAAAGGCCACTCCACAAAGTGTCAAAATTTGTATGTCTACCTAATTTTTCTCTATCCTTGTCCCATTTCAGAACCAAGTCACCTTCCTTAAACACTCTTGCTCTTGATCTCTTGTCAAATGACTTATTCATGAGTACTTGGTGGTGTTCCATGGTCTTATGTGTGTTGTCTCTTGGTTGTTGTAGCTACATTAGTTCTGTCAACTTGACTTCCATTAGATTATTTTCAAGTAGTTCCAACTATTGTGCAAGTTCTAGAGTAGGGAGTTCATGAGATATGGACAACCTAGCCTCTCTCCTATAAATAATCACAAAGGGAGAATTACCAATTGATCTCTTGGGAGTAATATTGTCAGCCTATAAGGCTATCTACAACTTGCTATGCCATGCTCTTTGATTATTCTCCAATGTCCTCTTGATGATATTGATGAGATTCTTGTTAGTAGACTCAGCCAACCCATTACCATGAGGGTAATAGTTGAATGAGGTACTCAAGTAAACTCCATTCCTATTTGCCCAATAAATTTTTTTAGCACTTATGAAAGTAAGTGCATTATCTGAAATGATAACATGGTGAACTCCAAACCTTGTTAGAATAATCTCATACAACTCTAAGATAGATTTTTCACTTGCCTCCTTTAATGCAATAGCCTCTACCCACCTTGTGAAGTAGTTAGTAGCAGTCAATATCCATTTGTGTCCAACACTTGATGGAGGGTTGATCATACTAATGAAATCAAGGCCCCATTACATGAAAGGTTGGTCTACTTGGATAGGATTTAATGGAAGGACTGCATGTTTTTGTTTGTCTACAAAGAAGGCACATTGAGGACACTTTTTAGCTTAGTGGTAATAGTTCTAAAAAAGACTAGGTCAATAGTAACCAACCCTCATTATCTTTGTAGCTATTGTCCTAAGAGAGAAATGACCTCCATCTATACCATTGTGAAATGTTTCCAACATCATATCAAACTGATCACTGTTAACACACCTCAACAACACACCATTCATGCATTTCCTAAAGAGAACACCAACTACAAGATAGTAGGGAATGGTCTGTAATCTAAAATACATCCTTTGAGACTTGTTCAAGTCATTGGGGCACTCACCATTTTGAATAAAACAAATGATGTCTTATGTCCAACTTTGAACTTGTATGTAATCAACTAGTTGGGGTTGAACTTGGTTGATCAAGACTTGCTCTTTTGGCTCTTGTAAATGTGAAGCTAAATGATCACATAATATTTTTCCTCTTACCAATTTTGTAACATTAATATCCACATCATTTTCCATTACCTTTGTAATCCACCCATCTCTCTTTTCATTGAGGTCTTTGCTTAGGAGAAACTCCTTGGTGCTAAAATGAGAAACCATGATATGTATCTTGTTGTTTAAAACCATGTGTCTACATTTTCTCAATCCTCTTATCACTGTTAGAGTTTGCTTCTCAACAAATGTATACTTGAACTCATAATATTCTAATCCTTGGCTGAAGAATGCACCTGGTTTCTCTACCTCTTCATCATTCTTTTACATAAGCATAGCTACGATTGTATCAAGGTTAGCAAAGGTATAGAGTATGAAATCTTTGGCAAAGTTTGGGTTCAAGAGAGTAGGAGATTCTATAATTGCTTTCTTGATTGCCTTAAAACTACCCTTACATTCTTTTGTCCAAGTAAAAGCTTAGTTCTTCTTGAGCATGGTTGTGATAGGCTTTACCATATTTCAAAGCCTAGAATAAACCTTCTTACAAATTTTATTTTCCCCAAGAAGCTTTTAAGCCCTTTCTTGTGTTAAGGTAAAGACAAGCCTAGAATAGCCTCAATCCTCTTGGGGTCAATAGAGAGGCCTTCATTTGAAATAATATGACCCAATAGCTTATCTTCATGGACAACAAAGATGCACTTTTTTAGATTAAGGGATATTCCATACTCCCTACACTTCTCAAACACCTACCTTAGATGTTCCATATGATTAGTAGCACCCTTTGAAAAAATAGTTATATCATCAAGGTACACAAGCAAAAATTTATTGATCAAACCCTTAAAATCCATATCCATTGCCCTTTAAAATGTAGATCCAACATTGAATAAACCAAGGGGAATCTTCTTATAGGCAAAGGTCCACCATTTTTTAGTGAAGGTTATCTTGAACTAATCCTATTCATTCACCAGTATTTGATTGTAACCTGAATAAACATCAAGAAGTGAGAAGTGTTGAGAACCTGAAACAACTTGAAAAATTTATTCCAGGGAATGTAATGGATAATGATATTTGAGAGACACTCTATTAATATTTAAAAAATCCACACAAATTCTAATCTCTCCATTCTTATTTCATACAGGTATAAGATTAGCCACCCAAGTTTTGTGTTTTATAAGAAAGATAATCCTAGACTCAATAAACTTGGTTAGCTATTTTTTCATGAGTTCCTTTATCTTTGGATTGATAAGCCTTTATTTTTGCCTAACTGGTTTAGCTCTAGGTTCTAAATCAATGGTGTGAGGAGCTAAACTTAGATCAAAACCTTTTAAATCTTTGTATTCCCAAGAAAATATGTCATGGAACTCTTTGCATAATTCAACAAAGGCCTACTTCTAGGATAGAGAACATATCTTACCAATTTTTAGGAGCTTGTCCTTGTAAATCATGACTCTCTCATAGTTATCTTTTTTTGTTGACATGCTCAATATTTCTTTCTTATTTTGATCATGTTCATTGAAAACACTCTCCAAAGTAATCAACCCCTTAGGTATCTTGTTTGTCTTTAGTTGAATAAGTTGTTCTTCATATTGATTATGTAGTCTCTTTTGGTTCCTTGAGGAGAATCCTACCTCATTTTGTAAGAAGTGTGTAATATGTTCATCACTTTCAAACACTTTCCATGACACTTCATTATCTAGAATAGAAGGCCTTATAATGACCTTGATATGGGACTAATCTTTATTTTTCCCTACATTAGCAACTATATCAAACTGTGCTCCTATGACAGCAAATCTATTAACATGTTTATTTGAATCCCTTGGTATGGGTTGTATGTTGAATGCATAAAATTAATCGAGTATGTAACATACCCAATATTTTTAAGATTTAAGAAAAGGATTCTTGGATACAACTTGATTTCTCACTTGGTGGATAAACAAATCACTATCCCCATAAACTTTCATATTCTTGATCCCTCTCTTCTTTGCCCATTAGAGGCCATGAGCTAGGCCTTCATATTGATTATTTGGTGGAAAAACTAACATAATGCTAGCTACTACACCTAATTTTCTTCTTGATCCATCAAAAAATATTTCCCTATTCCTTCAAGTTCATGGTCTTCATTAATGAGTGAAGGGATTAAAACATCTTTTTTTTGTATACAATAAACTCCCAAATCAGTCTCTTTTATGAAAGTATATGGATCAAGTCCATGCATTTCAATGTTTTACTTATCAAGGAAAATATCATAAATACCTTCAAGGGGGGAGGATGCTTCACCATCTTTGACACCTTCTTCTTCTTTATGAATTAGACAAATCTAATTTGAACTTGTCTCCATGTATGGCTCAATATGAAACCTTGCTAAGGGATGAGTCCTTATAGTCACCTTGGTTCCATATATATTTTAAAAATCTATAAAATACCAGTTAGTAGAAAGTTACCCTCCTATCTTATCTATGAAGTCTCTTGACAAGCATATAGTAAAATTGGCTGGAAGGTCTACCAGCACAATGTCTTGTAAAATGGGGAAACTTGGGCAATCATGTAGAAATACTTTCAGACCTATGACTAGTCCCACTATCTTAGTTAGAGATCCATCAAGATGTAACATGCCTTTATGAAAAGGTTCATACTTCAATTCCAACTTATCATCCACCACCTCAGGCATGATAGTGGTACTAGCTCCACTATCCGCAATATAATTGTGAACCAACTTGTCTCCCACAATGAGTGTGAGGTGGAAGCAGGGAGGCTTTTTAGATTTGGTGGAGGTCTATTAGACATGATTTGGAGAATTTTTAAGGGCCAGGCTATTGTGTTTTGAATTTTGAGGGGATATATGAATGTTTTCTAGCTATTCTTGTAAGAGCTCCTTTTAACCAAGCATGTGGAAGACTTCTTAAAGAGATATGCTTGCCTTGGCATTCTTCAAAGAATCAACAATGTTTAGAGGTAAAGTATTCACATTTTATTTCATTCTTGAATGTATTGAGGGAGTTTGAACTTGCTACATTATAGGCTTGACAATCCTACTTGTATTCTGACTTTATTGAGGGGCATGACTAATAGTAGGTATTTCACTAGGATTCACACTTTATGGCATTAAAGAAGCATCACTTGCAATCACATGTCCTCCTAAAAAATCTCTTAGATATATCTTATTGGATATTGTGTTGGATATAATTGATGTCCTCTGATTCAACACATAATCATCCTTAGCTTGAAATTTCATCATACCTACACTCTAGCTGCTACCTTCTCCATGAATATCCCTTTGGTTGGGATTCGCTTGTTCTGATGTCATGTAAGGAGTAGTTTCTTCTTGTGCCACCAAATATTGGTTGTATTCTCTACCATAATTCATAAACTAACCTAGAGGTTATCCCTATTGGTCTAAATGATCCTCCCCTTGGACCAAGTTAGCATGTATTGGAACAAAAACCTTTATGGAAGAGTGGAATTAGGATTATAGGCATTGGGTTGCCTATTGAAACCTTATTGACCTTGTCCCATTCCTTGGTATTTTTATTAGGGTGGATATTTATAGCCTTATTGAGAATAGTATTGAGGGTTAGGTGGAGCACTTTCCTAAAATTGAGCTTGATTGAGATGAGCTCATAATGACTGGATTTCTTCATCTTTATCCAAAGTATTATCCATATTCTTGGGAAAGGTTATTGGCTTGACATTGGCATTAGGAAATTATGCTATGCTTGGAGCTTCAACTGAACTATGAGATATCAAAGGCATGAAAACTTTTGGAGGTAGCTTTCTAGCCTATATTAATCTATTCTCAACTTCAATAGCTATCTCATATGTGTTTGGTAGAGTGACTCCTCCCATTGACTATAACATCACTACCACATCAATACCAATACCATTGAGATAAGTGGGGAACATAAAGCTTGGAGGAGGTCTCATGATAGGTGGCAACCAATGCCATGTCCTTTGAAATATTTCATCAAAATCTCCCATGGATTCGTTAGGACCTCTCTTTATCATGTTCAGAAGATGGATCAGTGAAGTATGGTCACTCTTATTCTCAAAATCTAGTTGCCAACAATTCCCCAAAGCCATCGTAACTTGTAATGCAACCACCTTCCAAAGTCTTATACCAGTCAAGTACCTTGCATTTTAGAGACATAACAAGAAATCTAATGGATATGTTGGCTTGGGTGACATTATGGAAGTTAAAAACATTTGAGATGTCCTTAATATGCTTAGATGGGGTAATAAGACCCTCTCCATTGAAACCAAGGAGACTCTTGGTAACATTGGAAAGAATAGGGTTGTATATAGGAAGGTTAATTAGATTTTGGGTCTTAAAGGCCAAGACAAGTTACTTCCTATCCATTTCTCTTCTTTTCTCTTGATCTCTTGTTTCTCCAACTTCCTCAACTTCTTCTTCTCCAAAACCTCTTTGCCAAGGATCTATAAGCATTGAGAATGGTCTAGGGCATGTTATTCAAGAAGAACTTCAACTAGAGGGGCTTGATAAAAAGGCCTAGATGACTTAGTCAGGACCATGAAGTATAATGTAGGAAACTTGATCTACAACTAGAGATTCTCATCTTTTGGATTCACCAAATTTTGGGTTAGGAATATTTCTACAACCTTAGGCTTGTCAAGAACAACATTCAACTTGACATGTCAATAATTTGTTCCATTGAGCATACCATAACTATTGTCTCCAAATATTTCACCCTAGAAGAGAGTGTTAAATCCTCTTCTAAATTTGGGGAATATTGGGACATTTCTAGGCATGTGGTTATAGCTGTAGAGGAAATGAAGCTCTAGATTTAAAGGACTAGCTCCCTGAATGTATCCTAATAAAATAACCTCTATCTAAACCAATTTGATTAAAGGGAAAAGAGTTAGAAATTTCATAAATAAACCTATTCTAAGAATGGTGATGCACCAAGATTATCTTCCACATGAATACCATACCCTAGTGTATAATACAAAAAAATACATAGACTATTTTCAAGCTCTAAAGATTTTAACACAAGTATTTTAGTATAGAGGTAATATGTATGAAATGACACAAGGAAAATGAACTAAAAGACAACTTCTACATTCCAAGAATAGATATACACATTTAGAAATTCAACACACTTAGATGCACTCTATATGACCTGTTAGACCCAGAACTCTTGCTCAGGCATGAAGGATAAAGGATAGAAGGATGAAAACCATCACTTATTGTCGCTATATGTCACTTACACACTCAGGAAATTGCTCAAAACTTCAAATAAAAAGACTTGTATCAATTTTTAAAGGTAAAACATGACATCAATTTAGTAGGGCTTCGCCATACACTACATGGTTTTTTTTACACTAGCACAAGGGCTGTATACATAGCAGAGAGGAAGTGAGAGGGGGAAGATTTTTGGGTGCCAAAGAGAAGAATCAATCTATTAATAGTCTCCATCTCTAGTTACAACCATCTTTACCAATGATGCTCATTTAGGCCATCTGATTGATCCATGTCACTCCCTTAAACACTCTTGGCTTGCTCTCTTAAAGATGCTTCTCCAATGTTTACTCAGTGGAATCAATATATTTTGAGTATTGGCATCAATTTGGTTATTAAAATAGAGTCCACCTATTGTAGATTTATCTTAATGCTAGAAACTTCCCACTGGCTTATTGAGGTGTGTAATGGTGTAGGGGAGAGTCATTTTCATTTTATTGGCCCTGTCTTCTTCCTTTGATTGGTCATCAAAAATGACTCAGATCTTGATATGATCAATGATGAGATGAGCCCTCTAATCCTTTGATGGATGGAGAACGTGAGCCCTTGGATTTGCTTTGAATCCTCTTGTTTGAATACCAATGACTATTCTATCATCCTAAAGTTGATGTCCATATAACCATCATTCTTCTTGGATAATTTCTTCAGAGACATTTCTTTTAGGCATTTTGGAGTGTCTCCTCAAAAAGATTATTTTGGACAAAATGTTTGAAACAATTCTTTCAATATTTTTTAAGTGTCCCTTCAAAAAAAATTTGAAGGACACTTTTACCGAGAATAGGCCTTTGACATTTTCACTTCATCTCTCTTGAAAGCCTAAACATGCCCTTCAACATTCTTGAAATGTCCCTTTAGAAATCTCTAAAAGGACACTTTCCTAATAAAATACCCTTCAGGGAATGTATGTAGGTCACTTTGCTTAGAAAAAGAGCCTTCAAACTTTTGTAAGTGATCACTTTTTTTGGAGAGACCCTTTTGAAGAATTACGAGTGTCCCTTCCTTGAAGAAAAGGCCCTTTGGAATTTTTGTAAGTGTCCCTTTCAATTTTTTTGAAGGATTCTTTTAGACTTTTTAAAGGGAATTTACATGAGGAAAAATTTCTTTTGAAAATCTTTAAGTGTCCAATTCCTTCAAACTTTTGCAAATGACTCTTTCGAAGAATTATTTTGGGTAAAATGTCTGTAAGAATTCCTTCAAAAAAATTGTAAGGATCAATTCTTTCAGAGAAATTGAAAGTACCTTTGGGAATTTTGCAAGTGACCACTTTTTTGAGAAAAAGACCCTTTGGAAAGGTTGAAAGTGCCCTTCAAAAAATTTCAAAGTGTCCCTTTATAAAACTTGAAGCAGACCAATTCCTTGAAAGAACAAACCCTTCAAAAAGATTGTTTCAGACAAAAAGGCTGAAACAAATCCTTCAAAAATCCTGTAGATGCCTTTCAAAAACTTGAAATGAGCCCTTAAAAATTTTGAAAATGTCCTTTCACAAGATAAAAAGACCCTTAAGAAAGATTTTTTTAGACAAAAAGTCCGAAACAAATCCTTCAGAAAAGTTGCAAGAGACAATTCTTTCAAAAAAAAAGTAAGGGACATTTCTTTCAAAAATCTCACAAAGTACCCTTCAGAAAACTTGTTTAGGACACTTTCATGAGAAAAAGACCCTTTGAAAGAATGAAAATGTCCCTTCATAAATATGGAAATGTCCTTTCACTTTAGAAATGATCCTTTAGAAATCTTGAATTGTACTCTTCAGAAAACTTGAAAAGGACCAATTCCTTTGGACCTTTTTGTCTTGGAAAAAAGTTTGAAACAATTCCTTTAAGACTTGGACAAAAAAATTGATGTAAAGCCTTACTAAAAAAAATAACACTTGAGCAAAAAGACCGAAATAACACTTGTAAAAGACCAAACAAAGGCTTTCAAAAGAAATAACAATTGTTATTTTTTGCTATGGGGATAAACCAATAAGGATGTTACAAAGAGAAAAGAGTTAAAACTTGGGTGTAAAAAATTGGCTAACAGTTCCATTTTGACTACATAGTCTATTCTTTTAGTTTCTTCAACTTGTGTCTTTAGGATAACTACCATTTGATCAAAATTTTCAAGAATTTTATACATTTTCTTAATTTCCTTTTGTCCAAGATTCTTTTGTTTTGAGTTCTCTTTTCTCAGCTTGTTGATCTCATCTAGAGCACATATGAGCTCACATTCTAGATTCACTTCTCCTTCTATTACAAAGGTTTTAGAATCATATCTTGATGGCAAGGATCTTAAAACCTTTTTGACAATGATTTATTATTTCATTTCTTATCCAAGGCCTTTGATTGCATTGACTATTTCATCTACCCTGAGGAGGTACTTTGCAATATTTTCCTCTTCATTCATCTTAAGTCTCTCAAACTTGCCTTTATAAGTTTATATCTTGGACTACTTTACCTTTCCATATAATTCATAGATGCTCTTCAATTTATTCTAGATATCTTGAGCATTTTGACACTACATCACTTTGACAAACTCTGAGTTTGATAGTCTACAAAGAATAACATTCTTTGCCTTAACATTGCTCTCATATGCCTTCTTGGTATCTTGATCAGTAGGAGTTATACTAGGGGCCGTATATCCATTTACTATAGGCATCCATACATCAAAACCTAATGAAGCTAGATAAGCTTCCATTCTTATGCTCCAGAATGCATAGTTAGATCCATCAAAGAGAGGTGATTTGTCTGATGAAGATACTTATTGACTAGCCATTATGTTTACTATTCCAAGATCTCCCTGAGTGGATTAAGATTATTTCAAGGACCCTGGGCTATGATACTAGTTGTTGGAACACAACTAGATACTGAGAGGGGGGGTGAATCAATATATCAATAAAAACTTGTTCTTTAAATACTTTTAATGGAGATTAAAATATATATACAAATCAAATCAAATATGCAAAGATTATACACACATAAATACTCATGAAACTATATTTATACATGGAAAACCCAAAGGGAAAATGATGGTGAGAATAACTTCTAGAATCTACTATTCTAATCTAGCTTCACAGTTTGAATCTTCACTAGCAAATCTCGCTGGTTACAATGTTTAAGGACACCAATCCTAAGGAGACACCAATCCATTGATTTAAGAGCACCAAATCTAAGGAAGTACCCAATCCATAATTTGAGAACCCACTCAGCCTATCTGATGGAACCAACCTATCAAACTTTTATATGGAGTTACAAATCCAATTTATAAATCAGATTCATACATGAATCCAAATCTCCATTCTTTGTTATAGCTCTAATTTGTAACTGATCATACTCTACACATTCTCTTTGCGCCTTTTTTCCTCTCTGCTCCTCACTATTCCTTTGGTCTTGTGTCTAGATATCTCTCTATTCAACACACTTCATTAGCTTCACCAACCACTCTTCTCTTCTCTATCCCCTTTGGTTCCATTTATTTGTGATTTCTTATTTGGCACACCTCATTTTCTTTTACTCTCTACCTCTATCTATATTCAATTTAGCTTAATAATAAATGCAATTATTCCAACACTATTTTATTTATCCTAGATATCATATATATAAACAAATGATCTAGGGTTTGATTGTTTTCTATGTTCACACTCAGACTACAAACACATCATATCAATTCTAGACTTTAGTTCATTAAGACTTGAACTATTAGTTCTTGCATCTTAGTTCCATGCATCACGCCATAATTATAGATCTCTTTACTATCTATAGAATCTATTAGATTAATGTTTTAATGAATAAGATATTTAATTTAGATTTGATTAGTTGGATCGATTAATATCATTATTTGTGTCAAGATATAGAGCTTATATGCAAGTTCTTACATGTTTTTCCAACTAGTCATTTGTCTAGACATGACTTTAAATGTCAATCATTGATCTTGACTTTGGAACCATGATCTAATGGTATCTATTAAATTAGATCAACTTTAAAATGCATCCATTAGATCACCTTTTGATAGGCTCACACTATTTGTTAGATCTTTGTATGCTTCTAAACTTTAGCTTTGTCATCTTCAAAATGTGTCTATTGATCTCTCTGATCTGAGCTCCTACGTGTCATTCGATCTCTGAAGATGAACACTTTTTATCTTGAGTTGGTTGTTAAACTTATCATTTTGTTGATAAATCTTGAGCACTTCATAGCATTTGAGTCCATTCATTCTGTTGGATCTCCTTTGCACGATCACCCACAAACCATCATATCTTTTGACAAGATCGATCTTTATATACATCTAAACTTTGAGGATATGACACTTCACATAAGAATGTGCCTTATGTACATAGTTATAAGTTCCCACTATTGAGACATTTTCCATAATTACATTGCTTTTTGACCTTTTGACTTTAACCCACACCATAGATTAATTATCCAGGCTCTGTGATTGTGACACTTATCACTTTCACATTAACTCAGAGGTCCTTTTGACAATTTGAATTCATCATGCTCCAATGGATCTCCAATGTTTGATTAAGTGTGAATCGTTAATATTCCAACTAGCTCAAACTTTAACTTGTGTAGATTTTTTCAAAGTATGGAGACCATTCATTTTGCCTAGAAGGCTAACTTTTCACCTTCATATCTTCTGCTTTGCTCAATCATTTGGTCTAAAATTTGGACCATATAAACTAGGCATGAAAGTGAAAAAACCCATATGCTCAATTATTTTTGAATCCTTTGCATGTGTGAGATATAACACCATTAATATGCTCACTCAGTTTATTTTACCATAGAGCTAGCTATGCCTAGAACTTACCTGGAAGGCCAACTTTGTCCTTGTATAACTCTTGTTGTGCTTAGTAATATGACCTACAAATTATCACATATGATCCTTTTAAATAGGGGATTCCATCCATATATACAATTGATTATGAATCCTTCATATGTAAAATATATGACATCATAAAAATTCCTTCTTAGCTTTTTCTTGTAACCTAAAAATTTGACTAAGTGTTGGAAAACACTATCAAACTGCCTTGGAGCCATATTTTGCTCAAGAATATATTTTTTTGTGCTACATCACGTGATCTAAGATTTAACACATATAAATTAGGCACAAAAATAAATAGACCCATGTGATTATTTTATCCTAACACCTCCATGTGTGTAAACACTGACCTCATCAATATGCTTACTTGGCTTTGTTTATCCATTTTTACAAATTTGGCTAAGTATAGACAGTTATTTTTGTCTTAGTAGCCAAATTTTCATCCCCATAACTTTAAGTGTGCTTCATCCCATGGCTTCAAATATGACACATAATAATTAGGACTAATGTGATCACAACCATATGACTAGCTCCCCCATACTCACTCACATGTGGTAATGTCAGAAAAATTCCTTCTCATCTTTTCTATTGTAGACCCAAAATGTCTAGATGATCAATGTGACGAACCGAATGAATTCCAATCATGCACACAAGCACTCCCATCATTCAACCTCTGATAGGATCATTTGTATATCTTTTAATCACCATATATAATCTTGAGCATCAATTAAATGCACATGCTATCCCTTTTGACATCAATGAAAATCATATTTCTAACAAGATGTAATTGAGGGTCCAATACTTGATTTGGTCTTAGCCCCCCCTCAGATTCAAGTTTTAATTTCTAACCAAAATGAAGCTAGTTCAAATTAGATAAATAAGTCTGATTAGATCTTGGAAAGGCTATAAGAGTGTCAAAAAACTCACTATATTTCTATTTAGATTTTAAAATTTCATGTCAAGTCAAAAAAGTGCATGTCAATGCAAATTTAGAATCCTAGGGTCTATTTTTACCTACCAAGTCACTTGGAGTACTTATCACTTTGGGGGAAAAACTTTCACTCTGGGAATTGGTTTTAGAAACTACTTACACCACCAAAAATATCATTCTACCATGGATGTTTTGGTCCCACCAATTTCACCCAATTTGTCTTGAGTAAAAATTTGCTCACAACTAAGTTCTATGCTTTCTTGGACCTAAATAGGCTTGCTAAAGTGACGTTTTAGACATCCTATAAATTGTTTGGCCATAACTTAGTCCTCATAAAACTATTTTTGATATTTTTAGAGTTTTTTGAAATCTGAATCCAATGCAGATGTCTTGGTGCCTTTAGTTTTATGAGATTTCTCATGTATAAGTTTTAATTACAAAAAGTAACTTGTTTTTTTGTCTTTTTGTAGGCTAAAATGGAGCAAAGAGGCAAAGTGGTAGGATTGGAAAATTGAAAGAGAATTTGGGTAGGAAATGAATCGATGGAAATTATATCAATAGGCCAACCTTGATCATTATAAGGTTTGGATTTATTTTTCTCCAAAACAGTTAGAGCCAATCACTTTTGTTTTTAGTTTATTATATCCCTCTTTAGTTTACCTATTTTTATGCTAATTTTTTTTACCAAATCAATTGTAATCACATTCAAACATTATTATATTTTAAGACACTACTATGATTAATGAGAGTTATGAAGATTTTTTACCATTTCCTATGCATGTGAATGGTGGTGGTGTTTTCTTATTTTCTCATTTGCTCCTTCCTCAAGTTCTTGCACTGGCTATGTTGATGGTTATGCACATGATGTCTAGGTGAGGGTTTAGTTTTGTGGATGTTTTTAATTGAAATGGATTGATTTTAATTCACAATAATATATTTTATCTCTGTTTCCCCTAATCATTTTTTTTTTATCAAATCTAGTTAAATTAGGATTTCATTTGATAGAAATATATTTTTACTTGGTCATCTTGATTTTTTTTTCATTGTATCTTTGTTTACATATTGTTGAATGACTAAATGCATGGGAATGAATAACTGAAGTTATCATTTTTAACTATTTTTTATAAAATCTTAACTATGAATTAAGGAAAATGTATGTACATGCTTCATGGTTTTAAATATCAAATTAGAACCTAGTTGAGTAAAACATAAATCTATAATAACTATAATTTTTTTTTAAGGATTAGAATTTTTTTAAAAATAAGTTTAAAATTTACACTAGCAGGCCCCTTGATTAGAACCATCACAATGCACAAATGAGTGAATATCTGTGTACCATGACTTGGTAGATATAGACCTTAGGGAGACCTACCTCATATGACTCCTTTCAGGAGAGGCTTAACAAGCTTCACCACCTTAAGAGCTTAAATTTGGTGAGCCATTCTAAATGACAAACCAACAAGTTTCTCTTAGGGTTTCATCCTTATTTCTAGGGTTTCATTTTTTTGTATTTAAATATGATATTTAGAACCAATATATGATTTTTATTCATAATGATAATGGAAAACACAAGTGCTATTAATATTAATAAAGGAAATGAATAAATGCACTTTCCTAATAGGTTTGATGACATAGATGAAAGATAATTAACTCAATATCTTAAAATGAACCCAAAAATGCATGATGCATTATTATATGTAACAAGATATGAATAAATAAATCTTTCTAAGTTGTCACATATTAATAATAACAACATGATCCCTTCATTGTTTCTAATATGCCTTTTAGAGGAACTGATTCCTTCATAGGTGTTTAAAATACTAATATATAAATTAATCTCATGTATACACCTTTGGCTACACATGTGATGCCCACCCAATTTATGGGAGAAATACAAAGTTTCCCTCAGATTGTTATGCCTATTTAACACAAACAACCTATGTACATCTTATTATTTCTACTCATCTAACATCATCACCACACCTACTACATAATCCTTCAAGTAGATTATTATATCTATATAGGCTAAACTATTTTAGTTTGAGTAGGGTTAATCTAGAGTAAGTCATTCAAATGATTCTCATGCTTAGATTGATAATCCACTAGCTCTAGAGATTTCAAATTATCCCTTACCTATGGGTTTCATAGCTCCTAAGATTACATTATATGATGGTAAAGGTAATCCAAAGCATAACCTAGGATATTTTCACATAGCTTGCTTATATTATGTCTCCAATGAAAAGTTGTTGAAAACTTAAAGACTAGTTTTACATTATTTATATAATCTTTCAATTCAATTAGTTATTTCACTCAATCTTTTAGTTGATTAGTTTCTAGTATTTTTTTGATCTATATCAGTGAGAATTATAAAACTTAAGTGAGGAAATTTCAAAGGTTAATGTAGTGTCACAACTTACTAATTGATTTATCTTTTCCAATTAACAAAGGAGGAAATTTCACAATACCTCAACCTCCTCATATGATTTTGTAGAAGTTACTTGAATGCATAATTTTATCTCCCCCTCCATATATGGAGGTTGATATAAGTAAGCCTCTATCATAAGGTACATGGAAATAATGCCTATTATGATTATCATAGATGCCAGGGACATTTAAAAAATATATTATTTAGGCTAAGACACAAGATTCAAAATCTTATTAATGATAAAATTATTGAGCACAACACACCTATTAGTGATTCAAGACCAAAACCAAATGGAAATGCAAAGTTCAAAATATGTTTTGAACCCTTTACAAATCATGAAATAATAGAAACTAAGGATACTTATGAGGTGCATATGATATATAATTCATAACCTCCTCCTTAGACATATGATCACCCATTAGATGGTATTATTGGTACACTTAAAAAAACATATATACAACTACCTACAATTACATTTGATGATAGTAAGATTTTAGATGATGATACTAGTTAAACATCATTATTTATATAAGCATACATTTATTCACAACAAATACATAGTGTCATGGTCGACAATGCTTCAAGTGTTTTTTTTGTATAGTGACACTTATTCATACTCTTGGATATACATATGAGGATTTGATGGATACAAAAAAGATATCCAAAGGATTTAGTGGAAAACAACAATACTCTATTAGGCACATTGTGTTCCATTTATTATGTTGATATTTATTGATTACTTACACATGTATTTATTTTTTGTATATTTGTTACAGTGATACATTTCTTGGATATGCAACTTTGCTATTTTGTGGTATTGACATAGATTGATAGTGTTGATATGATCTTTAGTAGAATATAAACTTATAAATAATCACTTTAGAGACTCCATGTTTATCACACTATCAAAATATATCTCCAACCTAATGGAACAAAGGCTTATACTAACTTGGGAAACATAGTAAGGTATGGTAGTTTGTGGTAATATAAAACACTTTAAATGAAGAAAATACATGTCCTATAAAGATAAGACCATTATATTATAAAGGCATCTAGTTGTTACTTATATTGAAATGTCGTAATAAGATATGATATATAGATATAATAGAGTAGTGAAAAATTATATATGTGATAGTATATAATTTTAATGATAAAAGAGCATAATAGTAGAGAGTGCATAAGTATAGCATATTTATGAAGTGTAACAACTATTTTGATTATATATATATATATATATATATATATATATATATATATATATATATATATATATATATATATATATATATATAGAGGTAGAGTAGAAAATTATCTACATAATGTGTAATATGTATGTAAATAAATACACTAATTGAAAATTCAATGAATGCACATACTAATTGAGTAATAACACACAATACTAACCTATATGTTATATTATATCTAACTAAAGTAATCTTGAACCACATAATTATATGTAACCAAGATACAAATTTTATGTCAACATTTGGTGGTGCCACATGGAATTTAGTTATCTAATGTCCAAAGGAAAGTATCCATTAGAGTTTTGGAAGCCAACACTAACAAAAATTGAAGAGTGGTGGGATCAAATAATAAAAAATAAAATCTACTTAAAGACAACAAGAAATATAGACTCATTATTTGAGGTAAAAACATATTTTCTTACACCACAAAAATAAATAAATTTGGGTAAAATTTGTGGAAATATTTTTGCCTTGGATCCTAAAGGAGGAAAAACACACAGAGGGATATAGTCATCACATTAGGTAACTAATTAAGTGGATAATAGATAAGATAAAGATCCTTGAGAACATTTACACACCTTGGAATTGAGTGATCAGTTACTTGTTTGAGACCACACTCTATTTCTTTTTGATCATTTGATACATCCTAGATTAGATAATATTTGACACTAAGAATGATAATTTTTTAGAAGGAGCATGAGGAAGATATTTGAAAATATTACCACTCCTAATTCACAATCTCTTTATATATAAGGGTTTGAACAAAAAAGGAAAACAATTCCTTTAGGGGCTAAACATCTATGGGATGGCATGTCAAAAAAAGGGGATCTTAAAAAGATGTGAATTCTAAGAATATTTTGTCTAAATGGTTGAGCTAGGATAAATAAGATGTAGGGGGAAATAATAAAACATATTAGATTGAAAATAAATTAGTTAATAGAGATAAAAGGAGAATGGTAAGTGAATAGAAATAAGGTGTAAGAGAGAAAATGACAAATGAGGAGATGAGAAAAAAAATAGAGGAAGAGAGATTTATATTAGAATCTAGGAAAGAGATACAAAGGAAATAAAGAGAAGATAAAATACTTTGGAGAACTAGGACCATAAGAGATACTAATACGACCTTTACTAGTGGAGATCCTTATGTCAAAAATCATGATGATTCTCTTCTAACCCAAGTAGATGAGTTGGCATTATACAATTGGAAGGCACTAAGGAATTAAATAAGATAATTTTTTTTTATAATTTACATTGCAAAAATTCATGAATGACATATGAAAGGGACTTTCAGATTTAACCACACTTATTGGAACCCAATTTTAAAAAAAAACCTTAGGAGCCGGAGACCAAATGGTGGAGATATGTAACACCCAAAGTAGATGAGGCATATGGAATAGTGATAATATAGATGAAAGAGATGAGATAAATGATAAAAGAGGAACATGGATATGAGAAGCTAACAATGAGATGGGTCAGATAGAGAATTTTTTAATGATTGAAAAAGGAAACATAAGAGAAGATAACCAAAATGAGATAATACATAGACATGCAATGGAAGAATAAACCAATGTATAAAGAGACATTGACCTAATGCAATATATAAAAATAGAGGACAACATCCATGATAATGTAAAAGATATGGGAGAGAGATAAAAATAAATTAGTTTATAATAAGAATAATTAGTTAGTGAAAACATTAGGGAAGTAGATAATTTAGAGATAAAAGATAAAGAATAATATGTAAGAAGATATGCACCACTTTAAAACCCCAATCAAAATAAACCTAGAGAGAAAATTAATCCTTTGGATCAAATTCCATCCCTTGTGACACTTCACATTCAATGAGAACACCCATTCAAAAGACAAGAAGAAGTATTTATAGGATAATAAGTTGATAATAATTATTTTATGAAAATATAAAACTCACTTCTCTAACACTCTGCCCTTTTTCCTTCACTCATTCACCCAAAGTCCCTTGGGACCACATGCAACAATGGTTCTAAGGTTCCTCACAATGATTCATGGTTCTTGGCTCCTTAGAGGTTCTCCTCGTAATTTTTTATACCTTTCAACTCATTCACAACATTCTATAATTCATTAAGTCACTTTTATACAACACTACCTTGTCTTTTGACCAATCTTTGTAGCCTTTTTCTATTGAATTTGTTTTTGTATGGCATTGTACATACACCAATCAAGAAACTATAATCAAATTTAGATACCCTTTTTCTTATAATATATACTCACCAAGTTACATCCACCAACTCTTTCACTATATCACTTTTCTAGGCTTCTTTGATCATGGATTAGGTTTCCTTAGGTCAATTAAGACCCTGTTTATACATAGTGCCACCAAAATTATATCAGAACACATGGAACCCCAAAATAAACTTGAAAACATTTTATCTAGGACCAATACCTAATTATTGACAAAATTATAGCATTTTACACCAATTAACTTCTTCAGAATATAATTTTATAACTCACTACCCTGATCTAGGGTTTCAGTGCTCTGTCACAACCTGAGAAGACAAAATAATAGATTTTGAGAGTCTCTAAAGGATTAAAAAGTATATAAAAGTTTTTCTAGGTCTATATTGACCTTTTTCAAATCTTTCAAGCTTTGGATTCATTTTTTTAATCCACTATCATAGATTTTAAACCCTAAATTGGTTTGACTGGGCACCAAAAAAACATGTCTAATAAGTATGTGTTCTATAGAACCAAATCAATACCATACTATTCCAAACCAATGATTCAAACAAGTTTAATAATACATATAAAGGATTCACTATCATTTATTAGAGTAACTTGAAAGGGATTTGATGAACCTTTCATGTAAAATATAGAATACACAGTTTACCTAATAATGATGTATAACAAGCATGCTATAGGTAGGGCTTACCACACAAAGATCTGAGAAACAAGGACCACCTTGCACTTTCTTGAAATTTTTAGTCTCCAAAAACAACAAACAACCCTCAAGAAAGTTTATAATGAATAACCAATTCCATTTATCCCTCAGAAGGTTCTCTATCTCCCTTTTTTGCTTGCCACCTATATGTGTATACTCCTATAAGTTTATCTTGTTATTCAAAGCCAAAAAAAATAGAAATTGATAAAAGAATCATCACTAACACATTAAAAATATGGAAGGAAATTTTTTAAAACCAATACATGTATCAAAATATAAACATAATGAATCCATTTTAATTTAGCAATACAACACAGTCCTTATCTGTAACTGTCATCTGTAGGATTCACATTCAGTTTATGATAAAACATAGAAATCACCAATCTTGTTAATCTTTCCTATATACATGAATCATAAATATTTAAGGAACATTATTATAAACCAAAACACTATTTGTATTCATTATCTTTTTCTCATCACATACAATTTAAGATAGAACATGATTTTACCTATACACACCATTCCATACAACTTTTCTTTATTCATAGTGATCTCTCTAATCTCTTTCTTGAGATCATCCAAACTCTCTTCTTTATACCTACAATATAAAATCTTAATCAAGATCTAAAACCATTTCTTTATTCAATAAACTTCCCACAATTCTTAGACCCATGTAGGGTTGTGGACACTTTAGTTTCCACCTCACTCCTTAAACTGACTTAGCACCAAAATTCTCATAAGAACACTTTATTTTATCCACCTATGTCCTTTAATACTCCCTCATATAACCTTGTCCCTTACATGACTTTGTATACCCAAACACACTCTTAAAATCTCATTACAAATTTGAAAATTCAAATTAGACAAAAGACAAGAAACTTATTTTATACTCAAATTAAAATTTGCCTTACAATCATGACTCCTTATCAACTTGACACAACACTTGGGACACTTGACCATTCTTATGCATAAAAATTAGGCTAGTTGAGGATGACCCTGCATCATACTCCCAAGGGGAGAAATTTTTTACTCCTTTTCATTCAAATTCTCATATAAATGTGTATTCTCTTTCCTTCCACACTTATGCCTATGATTTCTCATCCATGTTATCCTTTTCTCCTCCTCCTACTGCTTATACCTATAGTTATTCTTCTTACTTTATCTTCTTTCAAAATACTCTTCCATCTTCATGATATTTAGGATGAATTACCATTCTTTATCTATTTTTTCCTTTAATAGTGTTTTTTTTGCCTCTTCATCTGCATAGTTTTTCCATGTTATATTCTTTTCCTTTTTTGGTGACCATTCCAAGATCTCATGTTTGTCCACATTCTTATTCGTATCATCCTCTATCCTACTATCATCTACTACAATTTCTCCTTTTTTGACTATCAAATCAATCAAATCATCATTTTGCCTCTCATCTTTATGGACTGGTAAATTAGTCTCATCCTCCTTAACTTGTTCATCACTTTCCTCAAGCACTTCATGTGCTTTTTGATTCTTCATTGATCCAATGTATTCCTAAAACAAGCCTACTGTATCTTTATACAAAACATCATCTTGATCTTCATAATATTCATCAAAAATTGTGTTCAATGCATTACCTGATGTTTGATTCTCGTCTTTACACTCTTATTTATCAAATAGTTCACCATATTTAGGGTAGAAAAAACTTCATCTTTAGTTGTACCTTCACTCATCCATTCATCAACTTCTTCTTCCCTATGGACTATTGTCCAATCAATTTCTTCATCCTAATCATGATATTCACTTTCCATTTCATGACTTGCATTTAACCATGACAAACCAATGTTAGACTAAAATTTTTAAGGCCCAATTGCCTCTCTCTTTTCCATCAAATTCAATTGTTTAATAATCTCCTTCTATTGGTTTTTCACACATTCCATTGTTTGATGATTCTTTCACTCTTACATTCTTTCTCTAAAGTTCCACTTGACTCTCTTCTTGATCTTGATTCCACAATTTAAAATATACACATTCCATATCTATAATAACTCTCTTTCCATCCTTACCAATGCATCCTTCATTTATTTTATCTCTATCTACATCATTCTCTCATTATGGCATTCAAATTTATCCCTGTTTCTCATTTTCCTTTCTACCTCTCCTTTCATTTTCATCTTTAGTACCTCACTTGAGTACATAATCTTCCTATTTTGTTTGCCTCACTTGGACCAAATTATTTTTGTGTAGACTTGGAACCCCTCTCACTCTCTATCTCAGACCTCACTAGGGCCTTTTTACCTCTTGTCCTTCACACTAGGACTGTTTTCCCTTTTATAAGCTCTATTTATGAGCTTATCTCTTTTGAGATTTTTAATATCTCTCTTGATTTAGGGATTTCCACTATAGTAATTATTATTTTGTTTCCTCACCTATCACATGTCATCATCAATGCATCTAAACCAAATAATTAACCACAATTAATTCCTACCTTCCTTTATCTGCCTTTTCAATTCTATCTTGCAATAAGATTCCTTACAAACTACCTCCTTACTTGCTTACCTACAAATTCTTGATCAACATGCACGATCAACAATATAATCACCATGTTCATACCTATATTTACCTATTCCTCAAGCATCTAGATGGATCTGATACCAAATCATGTAGAGCTAAAACTCACTCCTCTAACACTCTGTCCTTTTTCCTTATTTCACTTATTCACCCAAAGTCCCTTGGGACCACATGCAATAATGCTTCTAAGGTTCCTCATAATGATTCATGGTTATTGGCACATTATATTTTATCCTCGTAATCTATTTATACCATTCAACTCATTCAAAACCTTTTATAATGCATTAAGTCACTTCTATACAACTCTACCCTATCTTTTGACCAATCCTTATAGCCTTTTTCTATTTAATTTCTTTGTGTACGATGTTGTACAGACACTAATCAAGAAGTTATACTCAAATTTAGATACCCTTTTTCCTATACTATCTACTCACCAAGTTACATCCACCAACTCTTTCACTAGATCACTTTTCTAGGATTCTTTGATAATGAATTAGGTCTCTTTAGGTCAATTAAGACCCTATTTATACACAGTGCCACCAAAACTATACGATAACACATGAACCAAAAAATAAACTTGAAAACCTTTTATCTAGGACCAATACCTACCTATTAACCAAATTATAACCTTTTACACTAGTAACTTCTTTAGAATATAATTTTATAACTCACTGCCTTGATCTAGGGTTTCAATGCTCTGTCACAACCTGAGAAGACAAAATAATAGATTTTGAGAGTCTCTAAAGGATTCAAAAGATTGTAAAAGTTTTCCCAGGTCTATCTTGACCTTGTTCAAGTCTTCCAAGATTTGGATTCAATTTTCCAATCCACAATCATACTCTAACATGTATGTGTTCTATAGAACCAAATCAACACCATACTATTACAAACCAATGATTCAAAAAAGTTAAAAAATACATATAAAAGACTCATCACCATGTATTAGAGTAACTTCAAAGGGATTTGATGAACCTTTCATGTAAAATATATAATACATAATTTGTATTACAATGATGTATTACAAGCATGTTATAGGTAGGGCTAACCACACAATGATCTAAGATAGAGGGACCACCTTTCACTTTATTGAAATTTGTAATCTCCATAAAAAATAAATAACCCTTAGGTAAATTTAGAATGAACAACCAATTCCATTTATGCCTTATAAGGTTCTCTATCTCACTTTCTTGCTCACCACCTGTATGTGTATACTCCTATAAGTATGTCTTGTTCTTCAAAGCCAAACAAAATAGAACTTGATAAAAAATCATCACCAACACATTAAAAATATGGAAGGAAACCTTTTAAAACCAATTCATGTACCAAAATCTCAACACAATGAATCCATTTTCATTTATCAAAACAACACAATCCTTATTTATAACTGTCATCTATAGGATTCACATTCAGTTTATACTAAAACATATAAATCACAAATATTGTTAATCTTTCCTATATACATGAATCATAAATAGTTAAGGAACATTATTACAAACCAAAACACCATCTGTATTTATTATCTTTTTCTCATCACATATAATTTATGATAGAACATGATTTTGCCTATACACACCATTCCGTACAACTCTCCTCTATTTATTGTGCTCTCTCTAATCTCTTCCTCTAGAGAATTCCCCCCTCTCTTCTTTATACCTAAAATATAAACTCTTAATAAAGATCTAAAATACTTTCTTGATTTAAGAAACTTCCCATAATTCTTAAACCCACATAGGGTGGTGGACACTCTAGCTGCCACCTCACTCCTTAAACTGACTTAGCACCAATATTCTCACAAGAACACATTTATTTTATCCACCTAGGTTCTTTAAGACTCCCTCATATAACCTTGTCCCTTACATGGCTTTGTAGACCCAAACACACTCTTCAACTTTCATTACAAATTTGAAAATTTAAATTAGACAAAAGGTGAGAAACTTGTTTTAGACTCAAATTCAAATTTGCCTTACAATCATGACTCCTTACCAACTTAACACAACACTTGGGACACTTGACCATACTTATGCATGAAAATTGGGTTAGTTTAGGATTTCTTTGAATCATTATCATAGTTTTATCAAATAAATAGAGAATAAAAGAGAGTTTCTATACAACTAAGTAGAGATATTAGGGAAAAAATATTTTCAAGGAGAAGTAAAAAGAGACAAAGGAATAAGTATAATATTATTAAGATAAAAAAGAGATAATGAAGAAATAAGTTTGAGCAGTACTTCAATAACAAGTATGGCAAGTATGAAGTAGTAATAGTTCAAGTAAATAGTCCAAGACTTTAAAAATGACACAAAATAGTCTGAAATTACCTTTACTCAAAAATGATATAAAGGATGTAGAGAAAAAATTATTTGTATTAGATTCTTATTGGAAAATTCATAACATTATGAATGAGAAAGTGATGTTATTTGATTTTTTTGGAATGTTAAGAGATGACACATTGAAACAATATTTGAAAATGAATGCAGAACATAAGAATTCATGGATAGATGTACAAAAAGAATTCAAAGGATATTTTCATTACCCATTTATTCCTATGAAAAGGGTCAATAAAATGTGAGAACTTGTAAAAAAATTGAAAGAGATAATAAAATATATGATTAATGATTCAAAGAAATAATGTGAAAATTAGAGGAACCCTTGAATGAAAAATAGATAATAGAATGGTTTATTGTAGAGTTATTACCATACTTAAGATATAATATGGAAGGGAACATTTTTAACACATTTTCAGAAACCTTGAAGATGGAATACAAATTGGAAGTGCAATCTTGGAGAAAAATAAATTCTTTGCTGAAAGATAATATGGAAAGATTACAATAAAAACTATAGTAAAGGTTAAAATAAGAAATCCAAATGAAATACGATGAATTTAGTTCACCAAATATAAGAAGTAACACTCCATGACATAGGATATGTTGCATGATATCTCTTATATATGCACACTCATGGATGAAATTCTAAAATTAAGAAATAAAAAAATGAGCAACAATTGTTAGATCATCACAAACATTGGTTGGTATTTCAACACAAATCTAAATATATATATACAAGGATATAATTTAATTTGGAATATATTGGATGTCTGATTGACATATATGAAACTTATGTCCTATGATGTAATTAGCAACACCAATGAATCAAGTGACATGTTATATCACATGTGGCTTATTTAATCACTACAATCATACCTGCCCAAACCATGATGTGATGGAAGATATAATGGAACAAATAGAATGTGATTTGTAGTAGTTTAACAAATGACAATGCCACTTTTGATAATGGTCAATCAAATCATACCACACCTTGAACCATGATACCAAAACCCCCCAAAATTGTAAAACTTCACACCGTAATACCCATACATCTAATATTAAAATAAAAAACAAGGTAGTTATAAATGAGGAGGATAGGGTGGTAATAGAGGAGGGAACCACAAAAAAATATGAATGCATTAGGGTGGAATAGGATAAAATCAAGGGTATTACCAAGAGTGAAACTAAGAAATATCTTCCCTTACCTGATATAAGTGAGGGAAACTCAAGCACATAGTAAGGAGTTGTATAAAGGAATCATTCGTAAAATGTGGGTTTTTCCATAAGAAAGGGATCCATGATTCATTTTCATGTCCTAGAGTGGCATACTTTTATGAAAATGGAGGTACAAAATTGGAAGAACTAGTAGGGTCTCCACTACAAAAATGAGCTAATCATTTGAATAAGGTACGAAAGGTCCATGAGACTAATGGAAGATGCAATGAATTAAGACGTGGATAAGAGGATGTTAAAATTAAAGAGGAAAGAGTGTGTTATAATAAAATAAAATTTATTTTAGATAAAATAAAGGAATGTATATTGTATGTGAAGAATCATAGAGATAATCCTAAGAATAAATAACTAGTAATAATTGTTGAAGACCTAAAACCACAAGTTATGATAACCATTTAGTGGAAAGATTGGGAAAGGAAAGGAAAGAGTAAGTAACTCAAAGGAAGAATCAAAATTATAGTGAAGGAGATTATCCCATCACATATAATCACGAGAGGATAGTACAAAAAATCAAAAAGATTATCCAAGACAAATAAGATAAAAATGATACCAAGATGACTTATTTTGATGAATCAAAAATTTAGAACGTGAAACATATGTTAAAAATAGTCAATAACCAAGGATTTTTTGAAAAATTAATGTAGTTTTCTAAGTATTAGAACAGATAAAAAAGAGAGCATCATGTAATAAAGGTATTAAAAAAAACAAAAATCCAAATAAAATGTATTCTAAACTAGTAGAAAGTGGAAATAGATAGTAATCCTATTATACATTAAAACCAATGTATGGGAAGTAAATAAGACCTTACTAGACTTGGGAACATACACAAACTTCTTTCCCCATAGTACTTGGGAAGCATTGGTAAAACCATAGTTGCATGTAGAAACATATTATATTGTTATCATTGATAGGACACTAAGATCACTTATAAGAACAGTAGAGAATGTATAAATTAACTTTATGAGTATAAAGCAAAATATTTATTTTAAGTCATTGATATGTATGACATTAGATACACTACACTATTAAATTTAGAATGTTTACTTATTGTAATGGCACATTAGAATATAAGAATGAAGATATCACCTTTGAAGGAAATGGATTGATAGTATATTTACCATTAGAAACTATAATAGTAGCCTCATGGTTAGAATAAATATGGATGAACAAAGGGGAGAGTGATTTTGATGAATTATATGGAGTTTACACAATAAGAAAAAATATTTCTAAAGATTATGATCCAAATGATGAAGGAAAAGTATTGCTAGAAATAAAAGAGGTATAAACAACCTCTTAAGGAGACAATGAAGTCTGACTATATGGAGAGCCAGAAATGAGGGTGAGAAAAATTTATCATATAAATAAATTAAGACCCAAAAAATAGGATATTAATATAGATAAATATGATATAATGGATATAGAAAGTATACCCCATTGAGAGAGTGGATTCACATGTTAAACTACCAAAATTCAATAAAATAGGAGATGCAAAAGAAGAAATGACAAGGTTATTTCCCTTATAAAATATATTAATGAAGGCTATAGATGATACATTGATTATCATTACCACAAGGTGGTTGAATAATCATAAGGTAACAATTAGAACTAGAAATCCTTAAGTATTTTATAGAAAAGCATGTTCGTTAATAAATAATGATGATTTGAATACATACCAAAATATACATGCACACATAACCCCAAGATAAATATTTTAAACTAAACAAATTGTGGACTAAAAAAGGTGAAACCAATAAAAGACTTTGGGTGCAATTATTTACTAGACCCTCAAAACATATTGAAGGACATAGTTTAAGCTCCAAGAAATGTAGAAAGGGACGTGTGACTGAAAGAAACTCAAAATGTTTTTTTTATTGAACATTTAATTTCTAGGGCCTTGATGGAAGAGTATGTTGATCCTTTTAGAGAGTAAAAAAAATCCTATTTATGCCAAAAAACACATAAAAACATCAATTTGGAAGAATAAAAACAAAAAATACAAGAATGGGACATACATACGATTAGGAATTGATTAAGACCATTACCAAACAATTAAAAACATGAACGAAATATAAAATAATTAAATATGAAGTCGAAGACAAAGCATATTGTAGGAAAATAACTAAATAAGAACTAGATGACAAAGAGGATAAACCAAAGAACATAAAAATAGAAATTGAAGAGGAAGAGTGGCAATCAATTGATATTGTAGAAGACAACACAATATTTTATAAACCCTAAAAATTAGATAAGAAAATATAGTGAATGAAAAAAATCCAAAAATAATGAAGATAAGAGATTATAATGAGGAAGACGTAGAGAAGATGATTAAGTTAAGAGAATACAAAGTTTTATTTGCATTAACTTTTGAATAACCTGAAAGGAATTAAGGAAGAAACTGAAATAATGTAAATATAGGTGAAAGAAGACAGAAAACCCTGAAATATTTCAAGGCAGAATCAACTCAAAGAAAGGATGACTTGAGTGCATTGATCATAATCCAAAAATAAAGACATACATTGATTAGATCCCTATATATAAATCTTTCTAGCAAGGGAAACTATTTATAGTCAGCCCTCAACCTATGTTCTATTCCCCTATATAGACATATATGGTGACCCCCTTATCTGTATATGGGGCATATTGGCTCATAATTTAACAAAATGTATGGAGTGGTTCATATTAAGATATCCATACACTTTCACAAATAAATTATCCAAGGCTAACTACTAGAAACATTTTTTCATAAAAATTGGATAAGGAGGAGTACAAATTAAAATTTAATAAATTGGAAATAATATTCTTGCATGAATTTAGTTTTGATACATTAAGGAAGAGACATTACCAATTCAACCCAAATGTTAAAGCTAAAGTTAAGATTGAATTAGAAAAAATGTTGTCCAATGTTTTGATTACACTGCTAGAAAATATGGAATCAATAAGCCTAATGGTAATTTAACATAAGAAAATAGGTGAGATTCAAATTTGTTATGACTACATAAAACTGAATAAGGCATGTTTGTGTGATCTATTCCCCATACCCTTCACTAAATAAAACTTAGAGAGCATGGCAGGCATAAAGTTATACTCATTTATAGATGGATTCTATGGCTATCACCAAATAGATATAATGCTATAATACAACTAAAAACCATGTTTTTGACATATTGGGGGTTATTTATGTATATAATAATATCATTTGGATTAAAGCATACACTAGTGATATTTGGTCACATGATGATAAATGCAATGAGGGAATTTATTCGTGAAGTTTTAGAGGTATATTTAGACAATTGGACAATATATAGATTATCAAAGGATCATGTCCAGGCATTAAGGTTAATGTTTGTATAATGTATATAATTGAACATCTTATTAAACTTACAAAAATGTGGCTTTACAACTTTATTAATATCACTATTAGGATACATTATTTGTAGGGAGGGACTTGCTAGATTTTTTTAAAATTGTAATAATCATAAATATGTCACCCCCTAAGACACATAAAGAGGTAAGGATAATAATAGGATACAAAAACTATCACAATATGTTAAATTGGAACAATGAGACAAATAACACCCTGATAGAAGAATTATTGAAGAAAAATAATAACCAAACAATCAAATAGACACCACAATTTCAGGCAGAGTTTGATAAATTTAAAAATAAGATAGTTAATATATTGATATTATTTTTTCTAGATTACACATACTATTCCATATACATGTTGATGCATCAAGAGTAGCTATAGGTGTAATACAAATGTAACTAGATGGTAATAATGATCACCCTTTTTCATTTTCATGCCAAAAATTAGTGAAAGGAAATTTTTTTACCTAATGATATAAAGGGAGGCATTAGCAATGGTGTATATGGTGAAAAAAATTAGACATTATCTACTTGTTATGCCATAAATATTCTTCATTAATTAAAGAAAGATTGAAGTATTTAATAATAAACCTAAAATGTTACAAAAAATTAGACATTATCTAGTTGTTGATGTTATTATAAGAGTTTGATTTTAAAATTATGGTGAAACCCAAACAAAAAATAATGGATTAGAATATTTTTCAAATTATCATTATAGAAGATGTTGGGTTAATTGATGATGAGTTCCCTAGAACTCATCTATTACGCATTAAGGTACTTCTAAAGGATATGGAAAACACTACAAAATTTGTGGCAACATGGGAATTTATGGAGTGATATGGCAAAATAAAATGCAAAAGATTACTAATATAATATTTTCATTTACACTTATAGAGGGAGCCCTATACAATAAGGGAAGAGATGAGGTTTCACAGAGAGTAACATTACCACATGAGAGAGAAGGAATCATTAGGGAGGCACATAATGGAAAAACATGAGGCCACAATTCAAGAGAAGGCATCACCAAGAAAATAATGTTAGCCGGCCTATGATGGCAAACTATGTTTAAATACATAAATAGACATGCAAAAAATTGTGATATATGACAAAGGGTATGGAAACCTAATGTACATGATGAAATGCCACTTTAGCCAATATTAGCACTAGCCCTATTCAAGAAATGGGTAATTAAATTTATTGGACCAATTAAAATGATAGTGTACAAAATTAATGCATGATTGTTAATAACATGCATAGAGCACCTAACATGATGGGTGGAAGCAATGCCTACAAAGGATTGTACAACGAAAATTGCAACCAAATTTTTATATGAGAACATCATTACTTTTTTGGATGTCCAATTATTATTTCAAGTGATAAAGGAAAACATTTTGTAAATAACATAATAGTGGAGTTATTAAAGGATTTATTGATACAAAATAATCATAGTACTCTCTATCACCCATAAGAAAATAAAATAGTGGAAGCATTCAGCAAAGTTTTGGAGAAAATTTTGACCAAGGTATTTAATGAAAAAATAATAGATTGGGATATTAATTACCGGTAATAATTTTGGATTACCACATGACGTATAAATGGCTAACCGATTACTATCCATTTTAATAAGTATACAAATTAGAAGTTGTGTTACCCATGGAGTACATTTTACCAAGCTTGATATTAGTAGTTACATTTATGATGAATGAAAATAGACCCATAAAAAGAAAGACTTGCGCAATTGGAAAAAATAGTTGTAAAAATATTTATAGCTGCTTATAATCAAATTCAAGAGAAGAGAAGATATAAAGCTTGACATGACCAACATATTTATAAAAATCAATTTATGATACATGATAACTTATAGTAAAAATCAATTTATGATACATGATAACTTATTACTATATGATAGTAAGTATAAAATTGTTGGAAAATTAAAAATAAGATGGCTATGACCTTACATAATCAAAGAAATTATAGATTATGGAGTGATAAGATAAATAATGCTTCTAGGAATGTTTTAAATTAGATATATAAATGACACACAATTGAAACCATACACCACATATTAACATGATCAAATGTAATGGAAAATAAAATAAAAAAATGGAGGGGTGATGAAAAAAATTAGAAAAACATTTTTTTTTTGAAAAATATAAAAATAAGAATTTTAAATAAATATAACTTGGATTTTTTTTTTGAAAAAAAATAATAAAATATATAAATAAAATTACCCCTATATATATGAGATAGAATAAATTTAATACTGTTAAGACTCAAATCAAAAAATAATGGATAAGCAAAGAGGGGGAGTGAAGAGCAGTGACAAATTCTCTCATTGGATAAAAGTAAAGATATATTTATTTTTTGCAAAGGATAAATTTATACATTACTTGAAGAAAATGAATAATTAAGTTGAGAACAAATAGGTGGTTGGTAGGAAACATAAAATTTAGTTAGAAATGAAACATACAAATGAAAAAAATAATTTTAGGATAAGGATAAGGAAAAAATGAAATATGAAAAAAGTATGAGTAATTAGAAGAAATGAGACCTGAAAAGTAAAATAAGTTAGGTGTGAAAGGCCAAAACAATTAATTGAGGGTAAAAATCACTATTTACTCAACATATTCAATGACCAAATTAGGAAAGTTATAAAATTTTAGTATAATGTCATTGTTGTGAGGGCTATGTGATTTAGATGAGGGCGATTTAGTATAATGTGGTCAATTATGAACATAGAAAAATATTTATCTAGTAACATAAACATTAGACAAACAAAAACAACATTAGGAATGAAAGAAGATGGAAGAAGCTATCACATAACCAAGAAAAACATTATAAAAATGCTTATAGGATATTACCGAGCTCACTAATAATTAGAATCAATAGATATTGAAGAAAAAAACATAGCATAGGAGAAAGTAGAGAGGAAAAATAAGAAAAATAAAGCATTGAGCAATAAAAGTTAGAAATAAAGAATTTAGAAAAATAAAGCAAAAGAAGTAGAGAATAAAAAGGTGGAAAGGGAGAAAGTTGAGGTAGAGATAAAACATAAAGAAGAAGATAAAAAAGAACCAAAAAGGAGGGTAAAGGAGACAATAAATGAGGAAGAAGAAAGGAAAAGAAAAGAGGAAGAAGAAAAGAAAAAATAAAAGGTAGAAGAAGTGAGGAAGAAAAAAATAAACTAAGGGAGGAAGAAAATAAAAAGATGCAAGAGGAGGAAAAACAAAAGGAAAATCAAGAAAGATTAGATATATAAGAAAAAGATAAAAGGGAAGTAAAGGAGATTTTTTTTTAACAAGCCTCCACAAAGATAGGAAAAATAAACGAGGGACAAGAATAGAGTGCTTTATGGGAGGTAGGCATCATACCAATTAATTCCACCACACTCAGGGAATCCTTGAGGCGAATCAAAGTAGAGTTGGCTCGACATAAATATTTGACCTCCACTATATTGGTACACTTACCATCCTATAGCCCACAATAAGAGGAAAAATTAGGGTAGCACTACAAAAGATGACACTGATAGAAAAAGAGTTAGTGAGGGAGACCCTAATTCAGAGTGCTAAGATAGATTAGATGACGAGGTATGTGGATCTAGAGGAAGGGATAAAAAGGTATTCATGGCATTAACCTCCACTAGGACACAATATGATCCAAATTTAATATGGTTAATACAACAATAGTTAGAGGAGATAATGGATGATTTTATCAGGCACACAAGATCCAAAGTGGAAAAAATCTTGATCAAGGTACAAGATACATAAAATTACAATGAACAACTATTGGGGTCACTCTTGGGTGAAATTAAACAAACATGAAAGAATATAAAGAGAAATAAGATAAGTTCTATAAGGACATGGAAGACATAAATACATAATTTATAAGTTGGAACCTATGGAATCAACACCAAAATAAAGAATTTGAGGACCTGGAAAGGCAACTCAACATCTATTCCACTAACATTGATGCTAATTAAATCCCTTCAAACAAAGATTAAAATAAATATATCTCTTAAAACATGAGTATAAGGTGAAATAAATCTAGATAATATTTAAATTTTAAGAGATGGAGGACTATGGGATACTATTGAGCAATCAGATGGAAAAAATGAAGATTTTAATAGTAGGTTATGAGGCATACTAAAAAACATTGGAGGTTTCTCCATCTCCAAGGGATATGGTAAGTCATCTAGGGAAAATATTGAATTGGAATATAAGATCTTAGACTCCAAGACCATAAAATGAGGTATGAGACCTGCAATACCATGACAAATAAATATGAAAAATAATTACCCAAGGAGGAATCATCAACCAAGAATAAGCAATTAAATTTTATGGAAAGGGGTAGTACTATCCTATAAATCTAGTCAGGCGAGTCAATCAATGACACTTGGTAGATTGTGCAAGACATCTAAGTTTCTAGTTGTTGATCATGCTATCCCCCAAATTTTTTAGATTTTTGACAATGTGTTAAATGAGTTGTTTTATATTGTTCCTTCTAGGATTATTTATATTTGTATTGAGCATAAGAAAAAGTTATAAAATTTGAGAAAATGTTGGTAGGATTATTCAGTAAAATATAAGCTTACAAAGAATCATCATAGAAACTCTAGCTTTACCATAACAAAATATATCTTTAGGCCAACATAACAAATTATTATATTAAATTGAACAAAGTGATAAGGTTTGGTAATATGTGATAATAAAATACACTTTTCTTGGAGGAAAAATATGTCCTACAAAGACATAACCATTAGATTGTAAAGGTGTCTAGTTAGTGCTTATATCATAGTGTAGTAATAATATAAGATACATAGATATAAGAGAGAAGTGATAGATGATATATGTGATAGTATAGAAGAGAAGTGATAAAAAGAAAAATAATAATAATAGAGAGTTCAAATGTATAACATAAATATATTTGTGAAGTATAATTGATGTTTATAATTATATATATAAATAGAGTTAGAGCAGGGAAATAAATGTGTACTATATAATGTATATGTAAATGAATGCACTAATTTTTTTTATGAAAATAAATAATAATTGAGTAACAACACATAATAGTAACCTTTGTGCTACTTTATATTTAACTACAGTCATCTCAAATTGCATAATTATTGTAACCAAGTTACAAATTTTATGTCAACAAATAGTGCAGACTAGTTTAACTTGTTCTATGATTCATTGTTGTTATTTCATTTCCTAAAGGATAATAATTGGTTATGATTGCTTATATATTTATTTAGTATATGATATTATTTTATTTAATGTATAATTTTACGCCTCTTTCTTTGGGCCCTTGCCTTTTCTTATTGCTTTCAATTGATTGAGTTATTATTGTATGACTCTTTTTTTGGGCCCTTGCATTTAATATTTTGGCATTGCTTAGTTGATTTTACATTCCACATCTCTTTATTTGGGCCCTTTATTTATATGAATTTTAATTTATGTGGCAATTACCTTGTTGTGTGATTTTTAATTTTCCATTGCATGTGGCCCTTTCTTTTTTGTGTAATATTTTATTATCTATTGTGTGCAACACTTGGCTTGTGTGACATTGAGTGCTATTACATGTGCTTTATTTTTTGTTATGGCCATGAAATTATGTGTTTATGAGTGGATAAATATTGGATTACCTAATGATTTTATGGTGTTCTGATCCATATCATGCACCTCCCTATTTATGTATGGTGCCACAATCCATATAATGCATCTTTCATGTGTAGTTCATTATTCAATGCTTATATCGGTAATGGTTACTACTGCATAACTAATTTCTATATCTATATTTCCATGAAAATTGTATGCCTTACACTACATGTTTCATATATGATTTAATAATATATTTATTACTATACTAATATATTCTCCACATGTTAGCACATGCTTCTAAATGATTACATCTTTTTAAATAACATGATGTAATCAACACTTTTATTTTGAGATCAGTAATTCATATATTATAATTACCATGTAATAATGAGGGCATATTATTGGGATTATAATAGATATTTAAGTTTCTAGCTATAAAACATTCATATTTTGGAATAAAATACACAATTTAGAGATTTTAGAATGGTTCAAAGTATCATTTTGGTTTAGATTATGGGAAAAATGTTTCCAGATTGAGATAGATTTTGGGGGCATATGCATTTCATATTCACACATTTTTACATCAACATAAGTTATAGGTTTTCATATTTATAATAAAATGAGATATATATGAATAGTATTCTATATCGTGTTGGCATTGATTGGATAAAATTATGGGGAATGAACTTTATTCATGCATACACACTAATACAATTTTTTATTTAAGAGAATGGATTTGATGGTACCAAAGGTAATAAATTGATTATATAAGTCCATATACAATGGTTTATTCACCCTATATGATCCTAACATAAGCTTCTCATTTCATCTTGAAGTTTATGATAAATTAAATAATTAGTGCGGTTGAGGTTCAACATCACTCAATGACCTTGCATTACTCTTGAAGGTTGAAGAATTTATTTTCCCAACCCATGGTCATTCATAATTATCCAAATGCTTCATGAATAATCTTAATTTTCCAATGTTATAGTAAGAATTATAGTCTCCAATTTTTCAACAAGAAACATCATCTCCAACAACACTATAGGGTAACATGGTTCACCCACTTATAGGTGTATTCATTCCTTTATATTTAACTTTAAAAAGTTTCATTTTTCATTTTGTAGTTCATTTTATATATGGAAATATATTTATTTATGTTAATTTTAAGTTTTAATTAGAACAAGGTGCGAATTCAGAGCCTTCTTCCAAAGATAAAGTGCATTGTACACACTCAAGTCCATACACTTATCCTTTTACTTTACCATTGTATTTCATTTAAATACTAGAATAAAAGGGGGGATTTATATACAATAAAATATGATATTACATACTTGGAAATGTTAGTATCAACTTACATTCACCTCAAATATCTTGTGCATACACATATGGCTCTTGCACACCCTTCTCTTCTATTTACATGTTTTATATAGGTCCAACTTTTTAATTTTTCAATCAGTCACCTAAAATAATTCCCTAGTCCATGCCTAAAATTATTATATACATATAAAGACTATATCTAGATCATCAAATCAATATTAATTCCTTTAAAATTAATCCATTAGATTCATATACTTAGAAAATTGTAGAGGCATTCACTTCTAACAAACCTATCCCCTCACTAAATAATAGTCATTTATTCAAATTAAAATCATATTTATGGGTTGAGTAGTATGTTTCACATGTCTATGTCATGAGAAAGTACTAAAAGAGTCCCATATAAATAAAAAATAGGATTAATACTAATAAATCATCTAGCACTCCTAAATGAAACATCTATACACTTATATCATTCAAAGGGACAACCCTAAACTTCCCAACTCAACAATAAGTCATAAGGAGCATGACTTAGTCAAGTCTAAAGTACCTAACCCATGCCAAGTTTAACATTTTACAAGTGTGAAAAGGTAAATTATATGTTTCATTTATTCTAAGAACACCATTTCACACATACACCTAATAGGGAGAACCACGTGAAATTTCAATTCCATCTCCAAATTATTAGATACATATGAAAAATTTAGCCATTCATTAAGCGATGGTTGAGGTCAGATCAACCCACCAATTTAATTTTTTTTCAGGTCTAAACTTATTTTGAAAGTGGACCTAGGATTTTGATAAGGAGACAAGTTTCTAGATAATGCAAACACAACAAGCCTATGATATTGTAATAGAGATGGATTATAAGTAGGCACAACAACCTATGCTAAAACAAAGAGGCACAATCTACACAAACTAATATGTAAGAGGACAATGTTATTGTGTGGTGTAGGTGTTTACAACCTTAGAATTTGTCTAGGTGGTTTTAGACACCCAATTCTTGATCTAAGTGACTCATTGTCTACTTTCAACATTTCTTGTTACGTACACACTCTCTCAATCATCGATAAAACACTAACATGATAGGTATATTAATAACTGAGGTCATTTATAATTATAAAAGGTTGTAATTGGTCAATCAATTTATGCCTTTAAATTTATATTTGTGTATCATTGATAAAATCTATATAATATGAATAGTTATAAAGTTTTATACCTATTTAGATAACTAAAAAAGACACTATTTGAACCACATACATATGTAATGGTTCAATTCAATAATTACATACGTATTCACTTTGTTTATGCAAATATAATGATGAAAACCAATGAATTCAATTATTATAATTAAAAATTTATACATGAAGATGGATATCATAAAATTATTGTTCTATTGAAAATATATCATATATGTATATTCAAAGTAAAAATCATTTTTGGATAATTTATGTACATAATTTTTGATAATTTTTCTTTATGATGGATCATAAGTTGTGATCCAAAATACCTCAATCAAAAATTATGTTCTAAAAACATAAAATATTTTACGTATATTAATAGGTTACTTATATTGTGTTACTCTCTATTTGCCAATTTAATATTAAATGATTTTTGGATAATTTATTTACATAATTTTTGATAATTTTTCTTGATGATGGATCATGAGTTGTGATCCAAAATTCATCAATAAAAAAATATGTTCTAAAAACATAAAATATTTTACGTATATTAATAAGTTACTAATATTGTGTTACTCTCTATTTGCCAATTTAATATTGCATTAAATGAAATAAAAATGATTAAAAATAGTTATAATTGGAATGACATATTTAAATATAAAGACAATCCATTAAATTTGTTTTCATGAATAATAAATATTTACTTTTATCTTACACAGTGTGAAGTGCTACTAGCTCAAATATCTTGAATACATATCTATTTAATACTAAGAGACATCAACATCGATATAATTCATAAATTAAACATTTAATATAGGTGCCTCAAAGTTACAATTAAAAAAATATTACATACCCAAACCTAAGCTATGGAATTAATATTTATATCTAAATTTATCATGGACTCATACCTAAGTTGATTTTATCAACCATCAGTCACTTGTATTATTATTATTATTATTATTATTATTATTATTATTATTATTATTATTATTATTATTATTATTATTATTATTATTTCAATAAAAATAAGGTTGATTTGATTAAAATCATATAATAAAACCTTCGCTCACCGTAATACCACATTACCATAGTTTTTAACTATTTAAAGTCAAAGTTATGGCATTGGCATTGGCATTTTTATTTTTTAATTTAAAAAATAAGGTGTAAAATTTGCATGTGTTGACCATGCACATCAAACATTATATATTTATTCAAAATTTTCATGTAAATAATCTTTGAATCTTTCCTAATTCCTACATAAAACATGATCCCTACAATAAATTATTATTTGGAAATTTTTTTTGGCACTTAGTTTAAAAGAAGATATAGAGTGTGGGTAGGGAAAATTAATCATGTAGAATTCCACCAAATGAATTTTCTCTCCTGGAATGTTTGAGGTCTCATAGAGGCCTCTCATAATTTCTTTGTGTGTGATGCCTATCAATGGTTGGGTGTTATAAATTACTTTGTTTGTATTACATCTTGATTTCTCACTAAGAAAATTTATTTGATTATCCATAGATTTTCTATAGTTTATAATTTGATTTGATTATTATTAACTAAGATGTAAGTCATATGTTGTTATGGGACAATTGAATATTGTTTGATTACATGATTCCATTGCTATGATTTAGTTGTACTCTATATTATTTACATTATGACCATGTTGATATGTTTATGGTATATATGTCATGATGTTATTGATTAACTACCTTCTTTTTGTGAGTTGGATGCAGGAGAGATTCATCCCTCAGAGCATGATGGAAGGAGATCATCATCAGAGAAGGTGACATAAATAGAGATATTGGGGGATGATAAAGAAACAACTAGAACCTTATACACACCACATTAAATAGTGCATATTAAATGCATAGTTTGAATGGTTAGTGTTTGTATGTTTTTTATGATTTTTTGCATTTAGATAAATATTTATGCATACTAGTTGTGTGTTAGTTCTGATTTATGCCTAGGTGGAATTGATCTTGTGTGATGTCATAGATATTAAACATAGATTTAATGTAAAATGCTACTATGTGTTATTTACCATTTTGATTTAAAATAATATTATTGACCTTAAATTAATCAATTCATTATTACTATTTTTATATATTAAGATATATTATTATTAAGTAATTAGAAAAATAAAGATATGAAAAGCCACATAAAGGAAATAAAGCAATTGTATTTTATACTTAGAAAAATACTTATATACCAAAAAAGAATTGGAAACTATATATTTGGAAAAAAGATAGAGAAAACAACAAAAGGAAGACAATCATGTAAGGAAATAAAAAGGTAAAAAGGGGGTCACAATTGGAAAAGATGGAGATAGTAGAGAGAAGGAAAAAGGTAGAGAAAGAGAAAGTGGAGAAGAAGACAATAGAGTGTGAAGAAAGGAGCTACAAATTTGAGAAGAACGTATTACAGAGTGAGAGAAGAGAGGATCTTTGAGTATCATTAAGACACCATTAAAAGGTTAGTGTTGTTTTAAATTCAGATTTTTTTGTTTTTATTGGTGTTCGATATGCATAGCGAACTATGTAGAATTAGATTTATAACATGCGGTGACTTAATTTATTCTTGTAAATATATTTTATTATCCTTATATCATGTTAAGATCACATGCACATGAACACATGCACGTGTGCATGTGCGCGCACACATACATACCAAGTGTAAAAATATACAAATACACGATTTGTAGGTATTTGATAAGAGTACCAAGAATAAGAGTTATATCCCATGACATCTGTAAGTATATGTACATTGAAAATTGATTGACATTAAGTCAAATAATGTTGTGTGGACATTTATTTATATATACATTAAGTCAGCAAACTCAGTTATATATATATATACATTAACAGGGATTTTAAGTTAATTCAGAAAAGTGGTTTTATAAATTTAGAGAGTTATATTCATAAAGTGATATGCTTAGAAAACTAGTATAAAGGATCTTGTATATACTTAATACCCATATCTGTTATAAAAATGATCTAGTATACATAAATAATGAATGAAAGGATATACATGTATATTTTCTATTATAAGCTTACAATGTATAATCATCACTATATCATAAGCTCTGATATGGTATAATCATTTTATCAGAGATGTTATATGGATGAGCTAATAATTATATATTTGATAAGGTGACCTACCTTTTTTTAAACATGATGAGATGTTTATATATTAAGGCAATTTACATAATATCCAGTTAATATCTATATAGATAACTAATCATGACTTACCTTTTTAATCGGTGTTAATTGCTATATATGCGACTTACCTTTTTAATATTAATAAGTAAATAACTAATTACTATATGTATGATCTATTTACATAAGGAAACTTACCTTTTGAACATTGCCCACTTTTGCATAGAGGACTAATAGAAGAGCATAGGCACATATAATGATATTTCTACCAGATAATATGCTACATACAATAATGTTTACTTTATTAGTAGTAGTAATATTTTGGACTAATATTTTAGTTGGACATATGGTATTATAAAAATGAGTAAAATAGCATATAATAATGAGTAAAATGGTATATCTGACTGAAATACATGTGGTATTATTTGTATGTCTAACTGAAATACTATAATGAGTAAAACATTATGATTTATGTATTATTTTATATAGTCGTATAGGGTAATAATGTGCATAAATATATAATACGGTTTAGTTAATGATGTGTTATTCACTTATAGTATGGAATATATGATTTGGAAATAATTATATAATAATTGTTTATAGAGAATAACTTGAATGTTTATGATGGAGTAAATTAGGTATATACATTAAAAATTATATGTGATCTATATGTACATGATTAACTGATGTAATTTATATCAATAGAAATTTTCATGAGGAGATAGTACATAGATATATGGGTATCTATATATAGACATATATATCATATATGTATAGTGATATATATAGTTTTATCTTATCTAATGTGGTTGGAGTTTTTAAGTGTGAAGATGACTATGTCAAACTTGATAGAATATATAAGATATGGTTGCATTGTTAGGTATTTATGGATGTTTTCTTATTACACTATGTTTGCAATAGTTCACAAAAGTGTATTACAGTTTAAGGACATAGATTAAAAAAAAAAAAAATTGAATTGGAATGAATTTGATCATAGTTGAATTATATCCTTTATGTAGGAATAAGTGAGTCAAAATAAGGGAAGAAAACTCTACATATATCTTGATGCATTTTTCATGAAAATTTAAATAGTTGTTAGAAGCACATATGTTTTCTTTTATAAAAATGAAGAATATTGCTAGTATGGCAGAACAATAATTCTGTATTAAAACATATACATTATATAGTATATATTATGCAGGATATGTAAATATACAAAATATAGCTATCTGAGAACACAAGCATTTTTATACATATATATCTTATACATATACATTGAGATGCATGCCTATAAGCATAGCTTTTGACTAGTATATTTTCACTACTTTAGTGATTTGTATAATTATATATTTCATGAAACTTTAGTGTATCATATAAGAGTAATTTGTGTATTGACAAATACTTATATGTGAACCACAATATGAAAGATCATGTTGTGTTGAAAACTTGTGTACAAAGTTATATACGCTTTAATTATATCAGGATGAAAATCTATTTAGTTAGGGATAAAAACTATGAAAGAGAATCACATTGTTGAATCCTTTATCTTATAAAGATCATTAATATATTTTGTGAATAGAAAAGTTATAATGATTATTGAAATCAAATAAAATTATTAATTAATAAATATAAATGACCATTGATATAGTATTTATATATCATTTGTGTGCTTATATATGAGACATATTATGTTGTATAATTATTTGTATATAGATAACATATTTATATATGGACTTAAGTAGCCATATATATATATATATATATATATATATATATATATATATATATATATATATATATATATATATATATATATATATATATAAAAAGTGTAATTGGTCATATGCCTATACTTATAGCTAAATGTATAGTTAAAATAAGTGTCAAGGTTTTTGAGGAACCAAAAACTATAGCCATATGAAAATAGTCTCCTAGAAACATAATAAGTTGTTTAAATGAAAGATTATGTTATAACTTGGTTTATGAGTTATTTGATTCTCTAAAAATATTATGATTGACCACTTAAAAGTAAATACTATGTGCATAAAAATGGTGGAATATGTTGTTACTGTTTGTACTATATGTTTGAATCTACTTACGAAGATTAGATTATGTAGTTTAAACATAGATTATAATTGATTGGTATAAACTATATTTATTTGATTATTATTTATGTGATAAATGATATTGTGGAGATTCATTCATACATTTGATAGAATAAATGTATGCATTTTGATTATTCTTATGTTTAACATGTTTTATGTTTATTGGTAAGAAATAATCTTTATGAATCTATTGGTTATCTTTATGTTAACCAAATCTCGCATTCTTAGTACTGAGTAAGTAGTGAGATGAACTTCACTAGCTTGCTAGCATCACTATTCCTAGATGAAGGTAATCTAATCAAGTGGTGTGTATTAATTTGACTAATCTTAGAGATCAATAACTATTGAAAATTTTGGCCAAAATAATGTTAGTTAGACATTGTCATTTCACGTGTATGGTTTACATGTTTATAAGATATCATGTTAGAATATATTTCTTTATGGTACACTGCATGTTCTTAGAAATCATACAACACACCAATACTAGATTTTCTCTCTAAATTCCCATACCATCACTATCTACTCATCAGTGAATGGATGGACATTCCTTAATGGGATATTGTGTAGGGGATTGATGGTTTGTGATTGGTGTGTAAAAGTGCTTGGCTGATGCTCTCCCTCCCCATAACAATACTTATTTAGAGATGATACTTGAGATTGCCATAGATACTAGAGTTCTGGGAACTCATGCCATGTAGAGCCTTGTATCTTGTACATTATCTTAGATTTATTATTACTGAAGCATTATCCCTGATGAGATGCAATTATTTAATTATTATACATTAACAATAGTAGTTGTATGGTTGTTCATGATTCTTCACCAATTAAAGAATGTTTGACTTGGATATATCATGTTTGTATACTAATGAATAAAGGGGAATTCATCCATATGAAGAAATATCAAATTAGGAATCATAGAAGAGATAGGAAATTTGAGTGAAAGTGAGGTGTCTATGATTTAACCATGGTTGGATGTCTATAATTACTTTCTATATTTAGTTATGATGTGTTTCATATAACAATAGTGATCAGTGATGGATAGATGTCACATATTTATTTTATAGTTGGTATACTTATAATGTTTTATCTAGATCATTAATTAGATTCTCCTGGTGAAATCTAATAAAACAATACATTGATTAATTTTAAAAAATCATGTTATTCTAAGTCGATGCCAGTGGGGATGTTACATGTGGTATTAGAGCTATGGCTCAAACTCTAGGACCTAATGGGTCTACTAAAAATTTTGTATCCTTCTATTGACTAGAAAGGAGAATGGTGAAAGCTAGAGTATTCAGAGATGGTATTTCAAATGTCAATGATAGTAACCCTCCATCTAATCCTAACCAATTTGCCACTAAGCAAGAAACATAGTTAGATCATATTCTCTAAACCATGAATGAAACCAAGGATCGAATTTCAATCCTAGAATCAGAAGTTCATGGCCATGAAAAGGAAGTACACTAAGATGTCTTAAAGAGCATCCTAATAAGAAGGAAAACCCTTAGGATGTAAGAAAAAATATTGTACCCACGTATGGATAACCTTGCGACATGTATTATTATACTAGTTAAATGAAGTGTATTTTGGACTTGTAAGTATCTCATTGTAGAATCATGCTACACCATGATTAGAGTTGTGAGATTTAGTAGATCCTCATGTATGGATTGATGACTATTATAGGTAATAGGTATCCATAATTATTGGTCTGATTTACCTAAGAACCTGTTTAAATGAATCATCTGATGTGTGTAACATCAGGATAATAGAAGGGAATTCTAGAAAGGATAAGGCATAATCATATGTGACCTATTTTATGAAGTGACAAGGATTGATAGTTTTTCCATGAATGATGTGTGGTACATTGAGTGTATACCTTTAGGATTATTCATACCCTCTTAGATTTGTTAAAAGATTGGTTTATCAAGTGTCTCAATGGTGATAGTTGTAATCAATGTTGGTAGGTGAGTGCATAACATAGTTAATATGTCATGAAGAAGATATTCATACAATATTTTTGATCACTTAGATCGAACATCTAGAGAATGATTACATCTTTACTTGGTATTCAAGTCATCTTTTCCACTTAAGTTTTATTTTATGAGTGTTCAAAAAACATGGTATGCTTCTCACTTAAGAATATGTGTATCTTAGTTAGAGTTTTGTGTCTTATTTACATTAATCCTTGGTGGGGGGGGAATCATAAAATACCACTCATGTATTGGCACCACCCAGTGCACCAATCTTTTATCATCAGTAGATGCCTCCTTTCACAATTATTTGTTGTAGAAGGTATCATCAGTAGATGCCTCCTTCTTTCACAATTATTTATTGTAAAAAACCTGTGATAGTAGGTAGGGGCTGAATGACTACGACTTCACTATATTAATAAATCAAACTTTACAAACACTTGTTTTAATTTCTGATTCTTAGGATCCTTCGAAAAGGGCAAGAGAAGAGCATACTCTTGAAACAAGGCTACTAAATTTCTAAAACTTAGAAATTTTTTGATGATAACTCTATGGAGGAGAGGTTTATTTATAGTATTTGGGAAGTCTTGCCTAGAATATTTGCCAAGGTGGTGTCATGTCCCATCATACTTTACAACGTAAAAGTTAAGCTATAGTAATATGTTGTTGGAGGTGTTGGATGAAGACGTCTGGCTTTGTGGGTCCAACATTACTTCTACTTTTGTTAACAGGTCATTTTCACTGATTGGTTGGAAAAGACATCTTATCTGGAATGTGATGGAAAGATGCCAATGGTGGGGTCCAGCTTTACATGCATGATGGCAAGGATTGATATAAAATTAAGATTCCCATTCCAGCTATCTTTTGATGATCATATGGACAACTATATCTTGTTCATGATTTTATTCTTCACGTATATGGTGATGACCATATCTTGCCACCCATCTATAAAGGTGTTCATTGTGTGAGGACCTAATTTTTACCATCCAAGTCCATAGGGGATGCTTTAATAATTTAGTGAACTGGTGAAAAAGGAATTCACTGTTTAATCTTTCAATTATTATCACACCAGTGTTCTGATGACGATTTGCTTGAATGGTTGCTACGAAAGACATTTGCAAATCCTATCCTGCTGCATAAGATATCCTTGAGTACCTTGGATGTAACCCTTCATGAAGGATTTGTTCTTAGATAAGAATATTTAAAGATGCAAATCCTTGATTATAAATCCTAGTTAAATTGAAATCGGGAGTGGGTTGGTGCATTAGTGTAGCAGGTGGATTTCGACTGAGCTAATCTATTGTTATATTATCAGTACCTCTAATGTGCTCTACTAAGAAGATAAATTGATTGAAAAAAGCTTGCCATTTACAATATTTATCATGACCATCTTTTCGACCATGATCTTTTTCTCTAAAGGTCAAAAATATAGTACAATCAGTTTTTACAATGAAATGAGGCAAGTGTAGTAGTTTTAACATAAACTTCTCTAAATATTTTTTTACAACATAGATTTGTTTATTAGAAGAAATCCATTTAATCACATCAATAATGAATACTCCAATAGAGAATTCATAGACAAATTATTTATTGTTATGTACACAAACAAGTACTCCTCCCCATGCAGTATCAGAGGCATCAGTATAAACTATCATTTGATTAGATTTTGGGATATATAAATCAGGAAGTAAGACAACTTTAGATTTGATTTTATGGACATCAGTTGTATGTTCTTCCTTCCAATTGAAATCTTTCTTTTTCTAGAGAAGTTCTTGAAGCAAAAACCTATCTTCACCAGAGTTAGGATAAAAGCTATTTAGATAGTTTAATAATCCCAAAAAAGCTTGGAGCTTGGGCTTATCTAGAATATCTATAAAACTGATGACCTTTTCTTTGATATGTGGCTGAATTTATAGTTATGAATCTTGGATCACCATTCCAAGAAAGTTGCATTCAGTTTTGCATAACTAAATTTTTGTCTCTACTAGAACAATTCCTGCATTTTGTGCCAGTTCATAGAATTTGGAGAGGTGAGTAAAATGATCAATAAGGGAATTACTAAAAATTAGTATGTCGTCAATGTATAAAAATAGAAAGTTAGAAGTGCCTTGAAATATTTTATCTATATGGGCCTGGTAGAATGTTGGGGCATTCATCAAGCTGAAAGGCATTCTAGATAAAAGCTAGAACAATTCCTGCTTTTATCTAGAATGGGATATGGAAATGGCTGGATAATGGCATTTAATGGTCTATAATTAATGACCATTCTTTTCTTTCCTCTCTTCTACTCAGAATGTTTGTTAACCATAAATGCATAACAATAGTAGGGAGAAGTTGATTTTTCAATAAAACCATTACTTTCTAGTTCTTTGATCTAGAGTTCTATATCATTATAATCCTGCGCTGGTATTGGGATTCTTTTCCCAATCTTCATATGTTTACCTTCGATGATTTTAATAGCTATCTCAGGCATAGACTTTAACCAAAACTACTGAGGGTTATCAGAACAGATAGTGGTTTTGATCTTTTCACCTATGTCTTGGATTTCAACAAGGATTATTATCTTAGGTATTTGAGTCATTGAGCTAGGGAATTATTCAGTGGCATAAATGAGGAAAGGAATTCTAATCCTTTCATTTTCTATAGTAAACATGATACTCTTTGTGGTTGAACCATAAGGTGAGTATCTGTCTTAAAAGGCACCACTTAGTAGGATATCTACTGGCATCCTATCTAGGGCAAAGAAATCAGCATGGAAGATTTTATCTTATATCCAAAGGGTTTGCTGATGTTTATGTTTATTAAAAATAAAATTATTCCCTTGGACATCTAGACTCTTGTAAGCCATAGTATCATCCAATGTCTTCTAGTCATGGATGAATTGAGATTTGGCAAAGGAGAGAGAAGTTCTTGTATCAATTTGGGCATCTACAAGTCTGCCATTAATTTTTAGAGTAATAAACTGGGAAAAATTTCTATTAATCAGTTGTGTTAGGTAGGCTAGTTGTGGAATTTTTAAGGGAGAAATGCTTGTACATACCAATTTTTGTCTCCCTAGATCTTGAACAAGAGGCTGTTCAAGATAGATGTCCTCTACTTCTTACTCTGCTTCTTCTTCTTCTTCTTGGATATTACTGAATTAACCTAGACAATAATCTTGATCTGAGTAGAAATAGCTTTCTACTTCTTCATCCTCTTCTTTTTCTTCTGTGGGCAGCAATGTATCCCACTGTGGCTCTATCTTTGGTGCTGGTATTTCTCTTGGAGAATTTGTGCTGGTGAACTTATTTTTTATTCAAGAGACACTTGGCTTGAAAGAGCTCTAGAATTGCAAAGGAGGATGGTGAGGCCTTTGCAATGTTGGAGGTATTTGAGGCATTGAGGGCTGCCTCCCTCTGGTTGATCCTTCTCCTTTGGAGTATCCCCATGTCCTTGGTCTTGTGTCTCGTTTTGGTATTTCATGGTGATGGCAGGACCAAGTACCATGTGCTTCATATGATAGTTGTGAATTGTCATGGTGTTAAGGTCGGTACCATGGGCATTGCATGTTGGTGAGCAGTTGTTTCAAGTCATCGGCTAATGACTTGAGAGCATCTACATCTTTATTGTCTTTTAAATCATCTTCAGGGAGATCATCTAGAATTGGTTCATAGATGTCATCCTGTAGGTAAAGATATTCTTCAAAATCAAAAATATCTCACCGCACTGCTATGTTGGAAGTAAAAATAGCTTTGAATATAAGATTTTTACAGTGGCATTGAGGAGCAATATGGCTAGGTTTGTGACAAATGTAGCAAATAGGTTGTTTGGACGAAGGATGAGCAATACGACATTTGTTGAGGAAATGACGAGGAGGAGCATAGGAGTGCTTGCGAGAAAAAGAGAGACGCTAGAAAGAAAGATGTTTGTGATGTTGCTTTTGTTGCTTGTGAGGCTGTACAAATGGTCGATAGCCAAAAGGGGCTATTTCAGGAGAAGTTGGAGTAATCTAGGATGCTTGATGCTTGGTGAGATTTTGAATAGTTTTAGCCTCAGAGACTAAACACATAGCTTGTTGCTTAGCAAAATCAATTACATCAGAGAGAGAAATATCTTTAATGGTTAGAATCTTAAGATCAATATAAGCAATCACCTTATCAATAAGATTATAGGGTAAAGCATGAAGAAATTTGATATTAATCTTTGTGGAGGAAAATCTCTTACTTTCATATGCCAGTTCTTTGAATTTTTTGGCAAAAGCATCAAATTATTTTAACTCATAAAGCTCCATTTTGAGAAGCCATTTTTTTAATTCCAGTTCATGATTTGCAACTAGAGGTGCAAACTCATTAATAAGTAAATGGAATAAAGTAGCTAGAGGATCAGGCTAGTTATGTACCCTTTCAAACTATTCTACTTCAGTCATGGAATCCCACCATTGATTGACAATGCCTCAAAAGAATTTAGAAGCAAAATTAGTTGTACCTATTGGATCTAAATGAGAATTAATGGTGATAACTCTTATGGAGTTACACCATGTTGAAATCTCATTTAAGGGATTTAGCAAATCATCAATATTGAGGTACCAAGGCTGTAGTTGGACATGTGTCCTTTGCATGAGAGTATTATTGGGGTGCTTTTTGCTGGGCTTAAAATTGGGACCAAGATCTATTCTGTAAGTTAATTGGCTAACAGATGATTCTACCTGTCGATCCTATTTAGAAAGCCATTCAAGACTTTCATCTAAAGCTACTATCTTAGAATCAATAGAAGACAATTGAATTTGTATAGTTGTACAGAGAATATTGGTATTGTCTTCAAGAATAGTGAGTTTATTTATACTATTCCTAATGTATAAAATGTCTCTGTAGAGGTCATCAAAATTTTCTGACAGATGAGAGTTGAACCTTGAAATATAATTCCTGTGTTTAAACTCATTAGAAGGTTCAATATCTCCTTGATAAGCAGAAAAAAATATTGTACTGTACCTATAGGTTGCTTATGGATTCATTTATGAGGTGGCCACCTTCCACCTTTATACATAGTCACTTTATTTTCTGTATAAAATTGTAAACTATCTTCTCTCAGAAGATTCATCATTGTACAAGGTAATTGATCTTTTAGATCAAGTCCTTAGTTAATTTGTTCATCTTCAATTAGAATATGACCTATTTTTATAGCTCTGTGAGAAGAAGAGATTGATGGTCTGGAAGGAGAAAGAACATAAGGATTTACATATAAAGATCTAAGAAGAATATCAATAGTTCTACCATCACTTTTATGTATTGTGGCTTGACCTTTCATTTTGGGAGAAACATTTTTCAACCAGTCAAGTTTCCAATCAGAAGGTATCTAAACTGACTCTATGTGACCTTTCTCAAGTTGAATAGTAGCACTAACTCGTCTAGCATATGGCAAATTTTCAATGATCTTTGGGTGGTTTGTATTAGTCATACTATATACAACATAGATATTAATGGAGGCATACTTAAATTCACCAAACATATTTAAACCAAAAAGGGAGGTGAATAAACCCCAACAATCCAAATAACCAAACTTAACTTATTTACATCCTTTGTCGTGGACTGCAATAGAGAGGTTAGGACAAAACTCAAAGCAAATCACTTCATCATTCAGACAACCAAGGCTTGATATTTGACAGGCATGTCAAAAACTTACTTGGTGTCTATCACATAGTGATAAATATATTACAGGTTTAATATTGCTGGGAATTAATGGAGTTATATGGATTTTGATAAGACCAAAATGTACAAATTTTACGTCTTCATGTGACTTGATATAATTGATTTTAGGTTTAGTAATAAAGATAATAAATTTGTTTGGAAATTTTAGTTGGGCTTATAACTAAGAGTTAATTTAATAGATTTGATTCTAGGCTTAAAAAATGACATATAGGTAGATTTATACACAAACTTGGATTTTAAAAGCTCAGACTTCTTATATACCTAAGAAGCTTTAATAGCCAGAGGTTTATACATGCTATTTTATTTTTTGAGGTTTTCTTCAGTGGTCTCAATATCTAGACAATCAGATAATTATTTTGGAACAAAAGGAGGGAGTTCATACATTCCTTCTAATTGAGATTCATTCATGATTTCTACTGTGGATGGCATCTAGGATTTACCAAATTCCATGATAGGGGATTGAGGTTCTAGTAAGTGAGAAAATTTTGGTAAGGAAAATAGGGATGCAGAGATAAAAGGGCCTATCAAAATTTTTAAAACAACGAGGGACTCAATGAAATGACTTTCCCAAAGAATTTTACAAAGCAGAGAAACTCAAAAGCCAAAACAAGAAATTCTTACAGACAATTCTAGTAGAGGATAATCAGAACTTTATCGTCACTAGACGCCTCCTTTCATAATTCTTTGTTGTAGAAAACTCGTGACAATAGGCAGGGACCGAATGGCTATGGCTTCACTATATTAATAAATCAAACTTTACAAACACTTGTTTTAATTTTTGATTTTTAGGATCCTTCAAAAAGGGAAAGAGAAGAGCATACTCTTGAAAGAAGGCTACTAAATTTCTAAAACTTAGAATTTTTTTGATGATAACTCTTTGGAGGAGAGGCTTATTTATAGTATTTGGGAGGTCTTGCCCGAAATCTTTGCCAAGGTGGCATCATGTCCCATCATACTTTATAGCGTAAAAGTTAAGCTACAGTGAGATGTTATTGGAGGCACTGGATGAAGACGTCTAGCTTTGTGGGTCCAACATTGCTTCCACTTTTGTTAACAGGTCATTTTCACTGATTGGTTGGAAAACACATCTTATTTGGAATGTGCTAGAAAGATGCCAATGGTGGGGTCCAGCTTCAAATGCATGATGGCGAGGATTGATATAAAAGTAAGATTTCCATTCCAACTATCTTCTGATGATCATATGGACAACTGTATCTTGTTCATGATTTTTTTCTTCATGTATACGGTGAGAACCATATCTTACCACCCATCTATAAAGGTGTTCATTGTGTGAGGACCTAATTTTTACCATCCAAGTCCATAGGGGATGCTTTAATAATTTAGTGAACTGGTGAAAAAGGAATTCACTATTTAATCTTTCAATTATTATCACACTAGTGTTTTGATGACAGTTTGCTTGAATGGTTGCTACGAAAGACATTTTCAAATCCTTTCCTACTGCATAAAATATCATTGAGTACCTTGGATGCAACCCTTCATGAAGGATTTGTTCTTGGACAAGAATATTTAAAGATGCAAATCCTTGATTATAAATCCTAGTTAAATTGAAACTGGGAGCAGGCTGGTGCATTAGTGTAGCAGGTGGATTTTGACTGAGCCAATCTGTTGTTATATGATCAGTACCTCTAATGTGATCTAATGAGAAGTTAAATTGATTGAAAAAAGCTTTCCATCTACAATATTTACCGTGACAATATTTCTAACCATGATCTTTTTCTCTGAAGGTCAGAAATCTAGTACAATCAATTTTTACAATGAAATGAGGCAAGTGTAGTAGTTTTAACATAAAATTATCTAAACACTTTTTTACAGCATAGATTTATTTATCAGAAGAAATCCATTTAAACACATCGGTACTGAATACTCCACTAGAAAATTCACAGACAAATTCTTTATTGTTATGTACACAAACAAGTACTCCTCCCCATGCAGTATCAGAGGCATTAGTATAAACTATCATTTGATCAGATTTTGGGATATATAAATCAGGAAGTAAGACAACTTTAGATTTGATTTTATGGACAACAGTTGTATGTTCTTCCTTCTAATTGAAAGCTTTCTTTTTCTAGAGAAGTTCTTGAAGCAGAACCCTGTCTTCACCAGAGTTAAAATAAAAGCTATTTAGATAGTTTAATAATCCCAAAAAAGCTTAGAGCTTGGGCTTATCCAAAATATCTAGAAAACTAATGACCTTTTCTTTGATATGTGGCTTAATTTTTAGTTTTTAATCTTGGATCACCATTCCAAGAAAGTTGTATTCAGTTTTGCATAATTGAATTTTTGTCTCTGCTAGAACAATTCCTGCATTTTGTGCCAATTCATAGAATTTGGAGAGGTGAGTAAAATGGTCAGTAAGAGAATTACTAAAAATTAGTATGTCATCAATGTATACACACAGAAAGTTAGAAGTGCCTTGAAATATTTTATCCATATAGCCCTGGTAGAATGTTGGGGCATTCATCAAGCTGAAAGTCATTACTGTCCACTGGAAATGGCTAAAAGGGCAGTTGAATGTTGTCTTTTCTTTGTCAGCTTCTTTGACTCTAATTTGATAAAACCCAGATTTATAGTCAAACTGAGAGAAGTATTTACATGTTGCTATCTTCTCCAATAGATAGCTTTTATCTAGAATGGGATATGGAAATAGATGGGTAATGGCATTTAATGGTCTATAATTAATGACCATTCTTTTCTTTCCTCTCTTCTGCTCAGAATGTTTCTTAACCATAAATGCATAACAGTAGTAAGGAGAAGTTGATTTTTCAATAAAACCATTACTTTCCAGTTCTTTGATCTGGAGTTCCATATTGTTATAATCTTATGCTGATATTGGGATTCTTTTCCCGATCTTCATATGTTTACCTTCGATGATTTTAATATCCATCTCATGCATAGACTTTAACCAAAACTACTGAGGGTTATCAGAACAGATAGTGGTTTTGATCTTTTCACCTATGTCTTGGATTTCAATAGGGATTATTATCTCAGGTATTTGAGTCATTTAGCTAAGGAATTGTTCAGTGGCATAAATGGGGTGAGGAATTCTAAGCATTTCATTTTCTATAGTAAACATGATACTCTTTGTGGTTGAACCATAAGGTGAGTATCTGTCTATAAAGGCACCACCTAGTAGGATTTATACTGACATCTTATCTAGGGCAAAGAAATTAGCATGGAAAATTTTATCTTGTATCTAAATAGTTTTTTGATGTTTATATTTATTACAAATAAAACTATTCCCTTGGACATCTAGACTCTTGTAAGCCATAGTATCATCCAATGTCTTCCAGTCATGGATGAGTTGAGATTTGGCAAAGGAGAGAGAAGCTCCTGTATCAATTTGGGCATCTACAAGTCTGCCATTAATTTCTAGAGTAATAAATTGGGCAAAATTTCCATTAATCATCTATGTTAGGTAGGCTAGTTGTGGAATTTCTAAGGGAAGAATGCATGTACATACCAATTTTTGTCTCCCTGGATCCTGAACAAGAGGCTATTGAAGATAGATGTCCTCTGCTTCTTGCTCTACTTCTTCTTCTTCTTGGAGATTACTGCATTCACCTGGATAGTAATCTTGATCTAAGTAGAAAGAGCTTTCTACTTCTTCATCTTGTTCCTTTTCTTTTGTGGGTAGCAATATAGCCCACTATGGCTCTATCTTTGGTGCTGGTATTTCTCTTAGAGAATCTGTGTTAGTGAACTTGTTTTTGATCCAAGAGACACTTGGCTTGAAAGAGCTCTAGAATTGCAAAGGAGGATGTTGAGGCCTTTGCAATGTTGGAAGTATTCGAGGCATTGAGGGCTGTCTCCCTCTGGTTGATCCTTCTCCTTTGGATTATCTATATGTCCTTGGTCTTGTGTCTCATTCTAGTATTTCATGGTGATGGCGGTACCAAGTACCATGTGCTTCATATGATATCTATGAATTGTCATGGTGTCAAGGTTAGTACCATGGGCATTTCATGTTGGTGATCAATTTTTCCAAGTCATCAGCTAATGACTCAAGAGCATCTGCATCTTCATTGTCTTCTAAATTATCTTTGAGGAGATCATCTAGAATTGGTTCATAGATGTCATCTTGTGGGTAAAAAATCTTCTTTAGAATCATAATATCCGACCACATTGCTGCATTGAAAATAAAAATAGCTTTGACTGCAAGATTTTTATAGTGGCACTGAGGAGAAATATGGCTAGGTTTATGACAAATGTAGCAAATAGGCTATTTGGATGGAGGATGAGCAGTATGACATTTTTTGAGGAAATGATGAGGAGGAGCATAGGAGTGCTTGCAAGGAAAAGAGTGACATTGGAAAGAAAGATGTTTGTGATGTTGCTTTTGTTGCTTGTGAGGATGTACAAATGGCCAATAGCCAAAAGGGTCTATTTCAGGGAAAGCTGGAGCAATCTAGGATGCTTGATGCTTGGTGAGATTTTGAATAGTTTTAGCCTCAGAGACTAAACACATAGCTTGTTGCTTAGCAAAATCAATTACATCAGAGAGAGAGATCTTCAATGGCTAGACTCTTAAGATCAATATAAGTAATTACTTTATTAATAAGATTATAGGAAAAAGCATGAAGGAATTTAATCTTAATCCCCATGGAGGAAAAGCTCTTACTTCATATGCCAATTCTCTGAATTGTTTGGCAAAAGCATCAAATTGTTTTAAATCACAAAGCTCCAATTTGAAAAGCCATTTTTTTATTCTAGTTCATGATTTGTGACTAGAGGTGAAAACTCATTAATAAGTAAATGGAATAAATTAGCTAGAGGATCAGGCTGGTTATTTACCCTTTCAAACTATTTTGCTTCGGTAATGGAATCCCACCATTGATTGACAATGCCCCAAAAGAATTTAGAAGCAAAATTAGTTGTACCTTCTAGATCTGAATGAAAATTAATGGTGATAACTCTCATTGAGTTGCACCATGCTAAAATATCATTTAAGGGATTTATCAAATCATGAATATTTAGGTACCAAGGCTGTAGTTGGACATGTGTCCTTTGCATGAGAGTAGTATCTGGGGTACTTTTTATTGGGCTTAAAATTGGGACCGAGATCTACTCTGTAAGTTAATTGGCTAAGAGAGGATTCTACCTATTGATCATGTTTAGAAATCTATTCAAGACTTTCATCTAAAGCTACTATCTTAGAATCAATAGAAGACAATTGACTTTGTATAGTTGTATAGAGGATATTGGTATTATCTTCAAGAATAGTGAGTTTATTTATACTATTCCTAATGTACAAAACGTCTCTGCAGAGGTCATCAAAATTCTCTGACAGATGACAGTTGGACCTTGAAATATAATTCTTGTGTTTAAACTCATTAGAAGGTTCAATATCTCCTTGATAAGCAGTAGAAAAATATTGTACTATACCTACATGCTACTTATGGATTCCTTTATGAGGTGGTCACCTTCCACCTTTATATAGAGTCACTTTATTTTTTGTATAAAATTCTAAACTATCTTCTCTTAGAAGATTCATCATTGTACAAGGTAATTGATCTTTTAGATCAAGTCCTTGGTTAATTTTTTCATCTTTAATCAAAATATGACCTATTTTTACAGCTCTGTGAAAAGAAGAGATTGATGGTCTGGAAGGAGAAAGAATAGAATGATTTATAGACAAAGATCTAGGAAGAATATCAATAGTTCTACCATCACTTTTATGTATTGTGGCTTGACCTTTCATTTTGGGAGAAACATTTTTCAACCAGTCAAGTTTCCAATCAGAAGGTATCTCAACTGAATCTATGTGACCTCTCTGAAGTTGAACAATACCACTAAGTTGTCTAGCATATGGCAGATTTTCAATGATCTTTGGGTGGTTTGTATTAGTCATACTATATACGATAGAGATATTAGTGGAGGCATACTTAAATTAACCAAACATATTCAAACCAAAAAGGGAGGTGAATAAACCCCAACAATCCAAAGAACCAAGCTTAACTTCTTTACATCCTTTATCGTAGACTGCGACAGAGAGGTTAGGACAAAACTCAAAGCAAATGACTTCGTCATTTAGACGACCAAGGCTTGATATTTGATAGGCATGTCAAAAACTTACTTGGTGTCTATCACATAGTGCTAAATATATTACAGGTTTAATATTGCCAGGAATCAATGGAGTTATATGGATTCTGATAAGACCAAAATGTATAGATTTTACATCTTCATGTGACTTGATATAATTGATTTGAGGTTCATGTAATAAAGATAATAAATTTGTTTGGAAATTTTGGTTGGGCTTATAACTAAGATTTAATTCAACAAATTTGACTCTAGGCTTAACAAATGACATATAGGTAGATTTATACATAAACTTGGATTTTAAAAGCTCAGACTTCTTATATACCTAAGAAGCTTTAATAGCCAGAGGTTTATACAGGCTATTTTCTTTTTCAAGGTTTTCTTTAGTGGTCTCAATATCTGGACAATCAGATAATTATTCTAGAACAAAAGGAGGAAGTGCTTACATTCCTTCTAATTTAGATTCATTCATGATTTTTACTGTAGATGGCATCTTGGATTTACCAAATTCCATGATAGGGGATTGAGGTTTTGGTAAGCGAGAAAATTTTGGTAAGGGAAATAGGGATGTAGAGATAAAAGGGCGTATTACAATTTTGAAAATAGTGAGGGACTCGATGTAATGACTTTTCTGAAGAATTTTACAAAGCAGTGAAACTCAAAAGCCAAAACAAGAAATTCTTATAGAGAATTCTAGTAGAGGATAATCTGACGATAAAAGATTGGTATCAGAGCCAAAGTTTAGATTATCCTCTACTAGAATTATCTGGAAGAATTTCTTGTTTCGGCTTTTGAGTTTCTCTACTTTGTAAAATTCTTTGGGAAAGTCATTGCATCGAGTCCCTAGCCATTTAAAAAAAAATATAGGCCCTTTTATCTCTGCATCCCTATTTCCCTTACCAAAATTTTCTCGCTTACTAGAACCTCAATCCCCTATCATGGAATTTGGTAAATCCTAGACACCATCCACAGTAGAAATATTGAATGAATCTAAATTAAAAGGAATGTATGCAGTCCCTCCTTTTGTTATAGAATAATTATCTGATTGTCCAAATATTGAGACCATTGAAGAAAACCTCAAAAAAGAAAATAGCCTATATAAACCTCCAGCTATTAAAGCTTCTCAGGTATATAAGAAATCCAAGCTTTTAAAATCCAACTTTATTTATAAATCTACCTATATGTCATTTGTTAAGCTTAGAATCAAATCTGTTGAATTAACTCTTAGCTATAAGCCCAACCAAAATTTCCAAACAAATTTAGCATCTTTATTACCTGAACCTAAAATCAATTATATCAAGTCAGATGAAGATGTAAAATTTGTACATTTTGGTCTTATCAAAATCCATATAACTCCATTAATTCTCGACAATATTAAACCTGTAATATATTTAGCACTATGTGATAGATGCCAAGTAAGTTTTCAACATGCCTGTCAAATATCAAGCCTTGGTCATCTGAATGACAAAGTCATTTGCTTTGAGTTTTGTCCTAACCTCTCTATCGCAGTTTGCGATAAAGGATGTAAAGAAGTTAAGTTTAGTTCTTTAGATTGTTGGGGTTTATTCACCTCCCTTTTTGGTTTGAATATGTTTGGTGAATTTAAGTATGCCTCCCTTAATATCTCTGTCATATATAGTATGACTAATACAAACTACCCAAAGATCATTCAAAATCTGCCATATGCTAGACAACTTAGTGGTCCTGTTCAACTTAAGAAAGGTCACATAGAGTCAATTGAGATACCTTCTGATTGGAAACTTGACTAGTTGAAAAATATTTCTCCCAAAATGAAAGGTCAAGCCACAATACATAAAAGTGATGGTAGAACTATTGATATTCTTCCTAGATCTTTATCTGTAAATCATTCTATTCTCTCTCCTTCCAGACTATCAATCTCTTCTTTTTGTATAGCTATAAAATTGGTCATATTTTGATTGAAGATGAATAAATTAACCAAGGACTTGATCTAAAAGATCAATTACCTTGTACAATGATGAATCTTCTGAGAGAAGATAGTTTAGAATTTTATACAAAAAATAAAGTGACTCTGTATAAAGGTGAAAGGTGACCACCTCATAAAGGAATCCATAAGTAGCCTGTAGCTATAGTACAATATTTTTATACTACTTATCAAGGAGATATTAAACCTTCTAATGAGTTTAAACACAAGAATTATATTTCAAGGTTCAACTGTCATCTGTCAGAGAATTTTGATGACCTCTGTAGAGACGTTTTGTACATTAGGAATAGTATAAATAAACTCACTATTCTTGAAGACAATACCAATATCCTCTCTACAACTATACAAAGTCAATTGTCTTCTATTGATTCTAAGATAGTAGCTCTAGATGAAAGTCTTGAATGGCTTTCTAAATAGGATCAATAGGTAGAATCTTTTCTTAGCCAATTAACTTACAGAGTAGATCTCGGTCCCAATTTTAAGTCCAGTAAAAAGCACCCCAATACTACTCTCATGAAAAGGACACATGTCCAACTACAGCCTTGGTACCTCAATATTGATGATTTGCTAAATCCCTTAAATGAGATTTCAGCATGGTGTAACTCCATGAGAGTTATCACCATTAATTCTCATTTAGATCAACAGGTACAACTAATTTTACTTCTAAATTCTTTTGGGGCATTGTCAATCAATGGTGGGATTCCATGACCAAAGCATAATAGTTTGAAAGGGTACACAACTAGCCTAATCCTCTAGCTAATTTATTCCATTTACTTATTAATGAGTTTGCACCTCCAGTTGTAAATCATGAACTGGAATTAAAAAAATGGCTTCTCAAAATGGAGCTTTGTGATTTAAAACAATTTGATGCTTTTGCCAAACAATTCAGAGAATTGGCATATGAATGTAAGAGCTTTTCCTCCACAGAGATTAAGATCAAATTCCTTCATACTTTGCCCTATAATCTTATTGATAAGGTAATTGCTTATATTGATCTTAAGAGTCTAACCATTGAAGATCTTTCTCTCTCTGATGTAATTGATTTTGCTAAGCAATAAGCTATGTGTTTAGTCTCTGAGGCTAAAACTATTCAAAAGCTCACCAAGCATCAAGGATCTTAGATTGCTCCAGCTTTCCTTGAAACAACCCCTTTTGGCTGTCAGCCATTTGTACAGCCTCACAAACAATAAAAGTAACGTCATAAACATATTTCTTTTTAGTGTCACTCTTTTCCTCACAAGCACTCTTATGCTCCTCATCATTTCCTCAAGAAACATCGTACTGCTTGTCCTCCATCCAAATAGCCTATTTGCTACATTTGTCGCAAACCTAGCCATATTACTCCTCAGTTCTACTACAAAAATTCTATAGTCAAAGCTATTTTTACTTCCAACATAGCAGTGCAGTGGGATATTTTTGATTCTAAAGAATATATTTACCTACAAGATGACATCTATGAACCAATTCTAGATGATCTCTTTGAAGATGATTCAGAAGACAATAAAGATGTAGATGTTCTCGAGTCATTAGCCGATGACTTAGAACAACCATTCACCAACATGCAATGCCCATGGTATCAACCTCAGTACCATGACAATTCACAACTACCATATGAAGCACATGGTACTTGGTCTCACCATCACCATGATATACTAGAACGAGACACAAGACCAAGGACACAGGGATACTCTAGAGGAGAAGGATCAACCAGAGGGAGATAACCCTCAATGCCTCAAATACCTCCAACATTGCAAAGGCCTCAACATCCTCTTTTATAATTCTAGAGCTATTTCAAGTTAAGTGTCTCTTGGATCAAAAACAAGTTCACCAGCATAGATTCTCTAAGAGAAATACCAGCACCAAAGATAGAGCCACAGTGGGATACATTGCTGCCCATAGAAGAAAAAGAAGAGGATGAAGAAGTAGAAAGCTCTTTCTACTCAGATCAAGATTACTATCTAGGTGAATGCAGTAATCTCCAAGAAGAAGAAGAAGTAGAGCAAGAAGCAGAGGACATCTATCTTCAATAGCCTCTTGTTCAGGATCCAGGGAGACAAAAATTGGTATGTACAAGCATTCCTCCCTTAGAAATCCCACAACCAGCCTACCTAACACAACTGATTAATGAAAATTTTGCCCAGTTTATTACTCTAGAAATTAATGGCAGACTTGTAGATGCCCAAATTGATACAGGAGCTTCTCTCTCATTTGCCAAATCTCAAATCATCCATGACTAGAAGAGATTGGATGATACTATGGCTTACAAGAGTCTAGATGTCCAAGGGAATAGTTTTATTTGTAATAAATATAAACATCAACAAACCCTTTGAATATAAGATACAATCTTCAATGTTGATTTCTTTGCCCTAGATAGGATGCCAGTAGATATCCTAGTAGGTGGTGCCTTTATAGACAGATACTCACCTTATGGTTGAACCACAAAGAGTATCATGTTTACTATAGAAAATGAAAGGCTTAGAATTCCTCACCTCATTTATGCCACTAAACATTTTCCTAGCTCAATGACTCAAATATCTGAGATAATAATCCCTGTTGAAATCCAAGACATAGGTGAAAAGATCAAAACCACTATCTATTCTGATAACCCTCAGCAGTTTTGGTTAAAGTCTATGCCTGAGATGGATATTAAAATCATCGAAGGTTAACATATGAAGAATGGGAGAAGAATCCCAATACCAGCACAGGATTATAACAATATGGAACTCCAGATCAAAGAACTGAAAAGTAATGGTTTTATTGAAAAATCAACTTCTCCCTACTGTTGTTATGCTTTTATGGTTAACAAACATTCTGAGTAAAAGAGAGGAAAGAAAAGAATTGTCATTAATTATAGACCATTAAATGTCATTACCCAACCATTTCCATATTCCATTCTAGATAAAAGCTATCTATTGGAGAAGGTAGCAACATGTAAATACTTCTCTCAGTTTGACTGTAAATTTGGCTTTTATCAAATCAAAGTCAAAGAAGCTGACAAAGAAAAGACAACATTCAGCTGCCCTTTTAGCCATTTCCAGTGGACAGTAATGCCTTTCAGCTTGATGAATGCCCCAATATTCTACCAGACCCATATGGATAAAATATTTCAAGGCACTTCTAACTTTATGTGTGTATACATTGATGACATACTAATTTTTAATTATTCTCTTACTGACCATTTTACTCACCTCTCCAAATTTTATGAACTGGCACAAAATGCAGGAATTGTTCTAGCAGGGACAAAAAATTAGTTATGCAAAACTGAATGCAACTTTCTTGGAATGGTGATCCAAGATTTAAAATTGCAAATTCAACCACATATCAAAGAAAGGTCATCAATTTTATAGATATTTTGGATAAGCCCAAACTCCAAGCTTTTTTGGGATTATTAAGCTATCTAAATAGCTTTTATCCTAACTCTGGTGAAGATAGGTTTCTGCTTCAAGAACTTCTTTAGAAAAAGAAAGATTTCAATTAGAAGGAAGAACATACAACCACTGTCCATAAAATCAAATCTAAAGTTGTCTTACTTCCTAATTTATATATCCAAAAATCTGATCAAATGATAGTTTATACTGATGCCTCTAATACTGCATGGGGAGGAGTACTTGTTTGTGTACATAACAATAAAGAATTTGTCTGTGAATTCTCTAGTGGAGTATTCAGTACTCATGTGCTTAAATGGATTTCTTATTATAAATAAATCTATGATGTAAAAAAGTGTTTAGATAAGTTTATGTTAAAACTACTACACTTGCCTCATTTCATTGTAAAAACCAATTGTACTAGATTTCTGACCTTCAGAGAAAAAAATCATGGTCAGAAATATGGTCGTGGTAAATATTGTAGATGGCAAACTTTTTTCAATCAGTTTAACTTCTCAGTAGAGCACATTAGAGGTACTGATAATATAACAACAGATTGGCTCAGCCAAAATCCACCTACTACACTGATGCACCAGCCCGCTCCCAGTTTCAATTTAACCAGGATTTATAATCAAGGATTTGCATCTTTAAATATTCTTGTCCAAGAACAAATCCTTCATGAAGGGTTACATCCAAGGTACTCAAGGATATCTTATGTAGCAGGACATGATTTTCAAATGTCTTTCATAGCAACCATTCAATCAAACTGTCATCAGAACATTGGTGTGATAATAATTGAAAGATTAAATAGTGAATTCCTTTTTCACCGGTTCATTAAATTATTAAAGCATCCCCTATGGACTTGGATGGTAAAAATCAAGTCCTCACATAATGAACACCTTTACAGATGGGTGCCAAGATATGGTCCTCATCATATACATGAAGAAGAAAGTCATGAACAAGATACAGTTGTCCATACGATCATCAGAAGACAACTGGAATGGGAATCTTACTTCTATATCAATCCTCACCATCATGCATGTGAATCTGGACCCCACCATTGGAATCTTTTCAACACATTCTAGATAAGATGTCTTTTCCAACCAATCATTGAAAATGACCTGTTAACAGAAGTGGAAGTAATGTTGGACCCACAAAGCAGACGTCTTCATCCAGTGCCTCCAACAACATCTCACTGTAGCTTAACTTTTATGCTGTAAAGTATGATGGGACATGACACTACCTTTGTAAAGATTCCAGGCAGGACCTCCGAAATACTATAAATAAGCCTCTCCTCCATAGACTTATCATCAAAAAATTTCTAAGTTTTAGAAATCTAGTAGCCTTGTTTCAAGAGTATGCTCTTCTCTTGCTCTTTTTGAAGGATCCTGAGAATTAGAAATTAAAACAAGTGTTTGTAAAATTTGATTTATTAATATAGTGATGTTGTAGCCATTCGGCCCCTGCCTACTGTCGTGGGTTTTCTACAACAAAGAATTGTGAAAGAAGGAGGTGTCTACTGATGATAAAAGATCAGTGGAAATTCTCTTTGTAGTGGAGTGTAGTTATCTTTATTAAGGAATCCTATGTGTTAGAAGTTTTCTCATGGATTGGCACCCCATATTTTTATGTGGATTGGGATGTGGTGTCATCTCACATAGATAACATAGAGGTGAGTTGGTACTCTCTCACCCTCATTGACATCATTATAATCCCAATAAGTGGATTCATATTTTCATGATGTTGATTAAGTGTTCGCTTAATCAAAAACTTGTTTATGAAATATTATTTTGACAATATTCCCTAAATTTCATGGGATATTGTCTTCTAATTATTATTGATAGAGAAGTTATAGGAATTGAATGGATTGATATATCCATGTGGTTAATATTTTCCATTTCAGTTGTGAAAATAGGTTGTGATACTACACTTACAAGTTTGGTAAGTGTGTAGTGATTTTAGCAACTTGGGTTGTGGTGTTTTGTTCATACCATGCGAGGATATTTAAGAGTTTTGTTGTGAGATGATAGTTCAATAATTTACACTTGTGAATTTTTAGGGTCACACTTTCCAATTCTACTTAATCTAAACCTGTGAACTTTGACCATGTGGAGTGGTGAACCTTGAATTTATATTGGTTTTGGATTAAGATTTATAAGTTGATTATGATCATTATGATTGATTCACCCTTGATTATATTTATATTATTCTCATCTTACTTAAAAAATATTATTTTGATGAGACATTTATGTACCTTTTGTCTAGAGCGAGTATGGAATAGGATGTGTGAAACATCTTGTTAGTCAAAAGGGTTGAGATAAGCTTATAACAAAGATGGGTCAAGTTGTGAAATTTGATACTAGTTATGTTTGGCTAATGGAAACTTAATGAAATTATGGAATGTTTGTATGATTTTTATTATGATGTATTTGTGATCCATTAAACCATTTGTACATTTTGGAGATCATTAGGTTGTGGAGACCTAAGGGATGAGTGGTGAATTAGGAACATGAGTATTAAGAGATGGGAGTGGAACTTAGTTTGTCTCACATTGACTTAGTAGTTAATGAGTTTGGATCTGACAAGGGGAGCTTATTGAATCCATGATTTGACAAGCAGGACTTATCAAATTTAGTCTTATGGTCATACACATGTATATTAAGGAATATTTATTCCTTAATTTTATATACATTAGAAATATATTATTTGTAATTATTCATTATCATACTTGTTAGGAGATACGTGGAGTAGTGGTAGTATTTACATGTCATAATTATTAGGATCTAAGTAGATTAATGATGGTATTGACTTGTACACATCATTCTTTCCAAGTTCCTCAAACAATTTTCTTAGGAATGAAAAAAAACACTCTCTAGGTTAGAGAGGTGTGTAGAGAGGCTAGGAGGCTTTATGGAACTCTCCCTAGCCATTTGTTTTGGGATTTTGTGATGATTTCATGTGCTTATGGTTGAATATTAAAATAGAGAAGTCAATAAAATTATCATCAAGATATGATAGACCCTTAGAGCTATTAGAATTGGTCAATCCTATAGTGTATAGGATTTCATTACCACCAGGCCTAGTTTTATTACATAATGTCTTCCATTTTTTTATCGTAAAAAGTATATAGCTGATCCTTCACATGTGCTAGATTAGAATAATTTGTAGGTTTGAGACCCTAGGGTGGTCATGGTAGAACCAATTTAGAGTAATCAACACTCAAAAACCTTGTTTACATAATAGGGAGATGTCATAGTACAAGGTTTTATGGGACCAATACTCTGAGGATAATGCTACTTGGAAGGACTATGATGAGTTCTATAAGATATTTTACATTTATTTGCTTGATTTGATATTTTATACTATGTTATTTTTTTTTAAATAATTTTTTTAATTTAGAACTTATATTTGAATAAGTGTCATCAAGATGATGACCAAATTTAGTGGGAAAGGATGTTACATCCCAATTTTTTACTAAATAACTTTATTTGAATATCCATAGATTTTTTATAGTTGATAATTTGATTTGATTATTATTAACTAAGTTGTAACCCACATGTTGTTATGGGATAGTTGAATATTAATTTGATTAAATGATTACATTTCTATGAATAAATAATAGTGTATATTCTTTACATTATGACCATGTTGATAGGTTGTTTCAATAATATTTTATGGTATATATGTCATGATGTTATAGACTAACTAATTTTTTGTCACATGTTAGATGCAAGAGATATTCATCCCTCAAATCATGATGAAGGGAGAGCATCATAGAAGAGGGCGACGTAGATGAACATGTTGGGAGATGATAGAGAAACAACTAGAACCCTACTCACACCACGTTAAATAGTACATATTAAATGCATAGTTTGAATGGTTAGCGTTAGCATATTTTTTATGATTATTTTCATTTAGATAAATGTTTATGCATACCAGTTGTGTGTTAGTTTCAATTTATGCCTAGGTGAAATTAATATTGTGTGATTTTATTATGGATATTAAAAGTAAATTTAATGTAAACTGCTATTATGTTATTTACCATTTCTATTTAAAAGAATATTATTGACCCTATATTGGTCAAGTCATTATGATTATTTGTCTATATTAAGACATAATATTATTAAGTAATTAGAAAAATAAAATTATGAAAATCCTCATAAAGGAAATAAAACAAATAAAGTAATTGTATTTTATACTTAGAACTGTAATTATATACCAACAAAGAATTGGAAGCTATATATTTTGGAAACAAGAATAAAAGAAAAAGAAAACAAGAAAAGAAAGAAATTTATGCAAGGAAATAAAAATATAAAAAGGGGGGCACAATAAGAAAAGAGGGAGATAACAGAGAATAGAAAAAGGTAGAGGAGAGAGAGAAAGTGTAGAAGAAGACATTAACATGTGAAGAAAAGGAGCACAAATTTGAGGAGAAGATATGATAGAGTAGGAGAAAAAAGGATCTTTGGGTATCATCTAGACACCATTGAAAGGTTAGTGTTGTTTTAAATTTTTTTAAAAAAACTGTTTTTATTGGTGTTTGATAGGCTCTATATGATAACATAGCGGTAAAAATGTAGTATGACAAAAAAATTGTGAGGACAAAACATAGCGAGAAAAAATTGTATTGGTATTGGTAATGTCACAAAAGTGTCATGAAGAGCATAATTGGGATATTTTAGTAATTATCACATTGTTTAATTGTGTTCTAGTTCATTTTGGTGATAGTAGTTAACATTTTATGGTGGAAAAGTAATGCACCAAATTTACAAGCAAAATAACAGAGAAAAATATGATTTTGTGAGTTTGGACCTTTAGTTGAAAGTTATGTCATCTTCATGAAATTACCAATACCGCTACATTTTTCCCTCTCTATGTCTTATCCTCATGATATTTTTTCATACTATGTTTTTTTCATGCTATGTTTTAACCATTATGTTATTTGGCACTACATTTTTGTCTGCTACTTTTTCATAGGATGTCATCTGATATACATATTTAACTATGTTGAATTATATTTATAACATGCAACAACTTAATTTATTCTTGTACGACGATTTTATTATCCTTATATAGTGTTAAGAGTGCACACACGTGCACACACACACACACACACACACACACACACACACACACACACACACACACACACAACAATATGGGAAAGTTTATAGTACATTGAGTGCAAAAATATACAAATACATGATCCATAGGTATTTGATAAGAGTGATAAAAATAAGAGTTATATCCTAGGACTTATGTAAGTATTGTAAGTATTTGTACAATGAAAAGTGATTGACATCAAGTCAAATAATTTTGTGGGGATAATGATTTATATATACATTAAGTCAACAAACTCAAAAATTTATATATGTACAAATCTATAAGTATCTATACATTGACAGGTATTCTGAGTTAATTTAGCAAACTGATTTGATAAATGTAGCAACTTATATTCATAAAATGATATGCTTAGCAAACTGGTATAAAGGATCTGGTATATACTTGATACCCATCTCTATTATAATAGTGATCTAGTATACATAAATAATGAATGAAAGGATATACATGTATATTTACAATTATAAGCTAGCAATGCATAATCATCGCTATACTGTAAGCTCTAATCTAGTATAATCACTATATTAGAGCTGTTATATGGATGAGATAATAACTATATATATGATAAGGTGACATAACTTTTTTTAACATGATGAGCTATTTATATAATAAGGTGACTTACATAGTAGCCAGTTAATCACTATATGGATATCTAATTGCCACTTACCTTTTTAATCACTATATAGGTGACTTACCTTTTTAATTTAATAATTAAATAACTAATCAGTATATGGATGAGCTATTTATATAAGGCAGCTTACCTTTTTAACATCACCCAATTCTACATAGAGGACTGACATAAGAGCATAGCCACATATAACGAGCTTTATACCAAATAATATGCTACATACAATAATGTTTACTAAATTAGTAGCAGAAATGTTTTGGGCTAATAATTTAGGTAGACATACGATATTATAACAATGAGTAAAAAACATACAATAATGAGTGAAATGGTATATCTGACTAAAATACATGTGGTATTATTTGTATGTCTAACTGAAATACCATAATGATCAAAACATTATGCTTTCTATATTATTGTATATAGCCATATAGGGTAATAATGTGTATAAATATATAATATGATCTCACTAATGATGTGTTATTAACTTATAGTATGGAATATATGGTTTGGAAAAATTATATAATATTTATTTATAACAAATAACTCAAATGTTTATGGCAGATTAAATTAAGCATATAGTGTTAAAAATTATATGCTATCTATATGTACATGATTAACTAATGTAATTTACACCAATAGATGTTTTCATGAAGAGATATTATATAAATATATATATATATATATATATATATAAATATATATATATATATATATACCTTTTCTAATGTGGTTGGAGTCTTTAAGTGTGAATATGATTGTGTCAAACTTGATAGAATATATAATAACTAGTTGCATTGTTAGGTATTTATGGACATTTGCTTATTACACTTTGGTAGCAATAATTTAGGAAAGTGTATTACAATTTAAGGTCATAGATTTTTAAAAAAAGTAATTGAATTGGAATGAATTTGATCATAGTTGAATTATGCCTTTGTGTAGGGATAAGTGAGTCAAAATAAGGGAAGAAAGCCCTACATAGATCTTGATGCCTTTTTCATGAAAATATAAATATTTGTTAGAAGCAAATATGTTTTATTTTAGAAAAATGAATAGTATTGATAGTATGGCATAATAATAATTGTGTATTAAAACATATGCATTATGTAGTATATATTATGTAGAGAGAGTAAATATACAAAATATAGCTATCTAAGAACATAGGTATTTTATACATATATAACTTATATCTATACATTGGGATGCATGCTTATAAGCATAGATTATGACTAGTATATTATCACAAATTTAGTAATTTGTATAAATATATATTTGATGAAAATTTAGTGTATCATATAAGAGCAATTTGTATATTGTCGAATACTTATATGCGAATCACAATATGCAAGACTATGTTGTATTGAGAACTTGTGTACGGAGTTATATACACTTTTATTATATCAAAATGAAATCTATTTAGTTAGGGATAAAAACTATGAAGGAGAATTACATTGTTGAGTCCTTTATCTTATAAAGATCATCAACATATTTTATGAATAGGAAAGTTATAATGATTATTGAAATCATATAGAGTTCTTAATTAAGAAATATAAATGACTATTGATATAGTATTTATATATGATTTGTATGCTTATATATGGTACATATTATGTTGTACAATTATTCATACATACATACATACATACATACATACATATATATATATATATGGACTTAAGTAGTCATATGAAAATATCACATATATAGGTGTAATGGGTCATATGCATATACTTATAGCTAAATGGATAGTTAAAATAAGTCATAAGGTTTTTGAGGGACTAAAAACTATAACCATATGAAAATAGTCTCCTAGAAACAAAATAAGTTGTTTAAATGAAAGTTTATGGTATAACTTGGTTTATGAGTTATCTAATTCTCTACAAATATTATGACTGACTACTTGAAAGTAAGTAGTATTTACATAAAAATAATGGACTATGTTATTACTGATTGTACTATATATTTTAATCTACTTACGGGGATTAGATTATGTATTTTAAACATATATTATACCTGGTTGGTATAAACTATATTTCTTTGTTTATTATTTATGTGATAAATGATATTGTGGAGATTCATTTATATGTCTGATGGACTAAATGTATGAATTTTGATTATTCCTATGTTTAGCATGTTTAATACTTGATGGTAATAAATTATCTATATGGATCTATTATTTATATTTATGTTAACTAAAATTTCATTATTGGTACTAAGTAAGTAGTGAGACAGACTTCACTAGCTTGCTAGCATCACTATTATCAGATAAAGGTAATCCAATCAAGTGGTACATATGAATTTGACTAATTCTAGAGATCAATAACTATTAAAAACTTTGGAAAAATTAATGTTAGTTAGACATTATCATTTTATGTGTATGATTTACATGTTTGTGTGATATCATATTAGAATGGATTTCTTTATGGTACACTACATGTTCTTAGAAATTATACAACATACTGGTACTAGCTTGTCTCTCTGGATTGTTGCACCATCACTATATACTCATCCATGAAGGGAGGGCCATTCATTGATGGGATATTTATGATCTGTGGTTGGTGTGGAAAAGTGCTCAGATGATGATTTTCCTCCCCATAATAATACTTCTTTGGAGATGACACTTGAGATTGCCATAGATACTAGAGTTTAGAGAAATCATGCTCTATGGAGCCTTGTATCTTGTACATTATATTATATTTATTATTATTAAAAAATTATCTTTGATGAGATGTAATTATTTACTTATTACATATTAACAATAGTGGTCGTATGGTTGTATTAGCCATGACTAGATATCTATAATTACTTTTTATATTTAGTTATGATGTATTTCATATGATGATAGTGATCAATGATAGATAAATGTCACATAATTATTTTAAAATTGGTATAATTAGAATGTTTTATTTGGATCATTAATTATATTCTCATGGTGAAATCTAATAAAATAATATGCTGATTAATTTTTAAAAAAAAATCACATTAATCTAAGTCGATCCCAGTAGGGATGTTATAGTTTATAAGAAGTTTATATTTTTTGGATTTATTCTACAATCATTTGAGAATATATGGTCTAAGGCATCTTAGTTTTACACTTCACATGAATATGGACATGGTGATGCCAGTATTTTGGATTCATAAAAATATAACCCCTTAATTATTGCCTTGGGAGAAGATCCATTACACCAAGTCATTTGGGCATCACTTGACATTGATTGTCATTTTTTAAGGGTTATCAATGTTTATGCCTCTAATTATGATCCTAAGAGAATGATATTATAGAGATGGTTCAATTAAAATTATGTCCCTTTTTGCTTGGATAATTTGTGGTGACATTAATATAATTGAGAACCTTGAGGAAAATGTAGATGCCCTTCTAATGAGATGGTGTATCAGAGTATATGAATCATGGTATTATTTTAAACATCAATGGGGCTTGGTGGAACCACTCCTTTTTCAATGTGAATTAATTAATAAATCATGGTTTTAGTTGGTCTAATTATCATCCCAGTGCTAATAGGGTCCTTAAATGGTTGGACCATGCCATAATTTTAGAGCAACACATGTTTTTCTTTGGGATTTCAGATGGGAATGTTTTTATAGTCCATCCAAACATTTTCCTCTTTGATAATCATCCCATCACATGTAAAGTGGATTGGGCTGGTATCCATTTTAAATTATCATATAATTAATTATTTTTGAACATGTCCATTTTTAGCCATGATTACACCATCAAACTCATGGAAAGAGAGTGAAATTTAGCACCACATCCACCTTACATTGACAGCTAGATTTAATGGTAAAATGATGAAATTAACCTCACTTATACCTTCATTCACTACTATGGAAAATAAAATTTTAAAGTTTAGAAGTAGTATAAGGTGTTATCATTAAGGAAAACTGAAGTATTACCTCTATCCTTGAGTATAACCATTTTTAATTAGAGATTTAAGCCATGGATATTTATCTCTAAGACATAATTAACATCATGATATCCATGTGACTAGGGGAACAAAAAATAGGGATAATTTGAATTGGATTAAGATTTGGGACCATGGCTCGAAGGATTTCTTAAATTCTCTCAAGGCAAATAATTAAAGGAATAAACTAAAGCCATCAAGCTTTCTCATAAGCATCTCACACGTATACTGAAAATTGGTGATCTAAGCCCAATAATATTTGTTAGAGAGAGCATAGGTGTTAGAATAACATTTGAATGTAGTTCCCAACAATTTAATCCTCTCAAACCAAAAACACTACAATGTTCCTCTTTCTCTTAATGATCTCTTTGATGTAGTGTAATGCATGGCCAATGTAAAAGCATTGAGGATTGATGGCTTTCCTTGTGAATTATATAAACCTACTTGAAAATTTGTAGGCTCAACTTATTTCAAGCTTACAAATAAGCCTTAAAAAAATAAGTTATTAGAGGCTATCATCAACAAAGGCAATATTAAATTTATCTCCAAGCTTGATGATTTGGAACTTATTATAAGTTGGGACCAACTATCCTTTTGAATTTATATATCTATTTTTTATGCATCTTGTTCATTTTGGTAGTGATGATTGGAAAATAATTCTAAGGATTTTCATTTCTACATGTGCCCTTTGTGAGAAAATTAACTTGAAAACCATTGGTTTACACACTGTTGATTACCAATGCCCCTATCAGAATAGAAAGTTATTTTTTAACCAAGAGCATTTGGAAACATTTTTAAGCTATGAAGCCTTTTCTAAAATGTATTGGAGATAAATATCACAATGGCATTTCCTTTATAAATCATGACATTTGGTAGTCCCCTATAAAAACAATACTATTCTTACTTTAGAAGAAGAAGGTATACATTTTTTCACACTAGCAAGGATTTGAGTTCCTCTTGAGATTGGATCCCATGACATCTATTAAAATATAAATACAAGTTTCTTAATATAGACTTACTTTCCATTTTACGAATCCAAGATTTAATGCCTGATGTCATGCTAAATAAAATGGGATTACAAACTCCTTGTGCTTGGTGGAAGGTTTAGAGATGGAACTACGATGCTCAGTTCATAAATCACTATCTTGGTCTCATTTATAAAATCATGAGCCTATTATTTTTTTCTTTGGATAATATAAACAATAATTATAATTTAAGTTATTTACACATGACTTAGCTCTCTAGACTTAATATAATATCGAATGCCAAGCTTGAGTCCAAGCTCATATATTTTCTTTAGTGTTTAGTATATCAAGGCATTCCTCATTGAGATAACCTCTTGCACATTAGAATTACTGAAACTATATGTCTAGTTTTCTTTAGACACGAGTCCTTCAAATATCTCTTTTGGTAATGTATAAGAGCTCAATATTCCTAAAAATGGATCCAAAAGCTTTTTCAACCTTTCTACCTAGATCCCTTCTCTTGATACATGGTGTTTTTGATGATAAATATTAGTAGCCATAATAATTTTCAATTATATGTCTGAATAAGTCACATAATAATTTTCAATTATATGTAACTTATTCAGAGATATAATTTTATTTTAGCTATTAAAATAAATCAAATTCAACTATTTTAAAAAATGAAAAACCATCTTCATAGTTTTTTTAATTAATGACAAGGTGATTGTTATCTCTTTAGCTCGTATGCAAATCCAAGCTTAGGTTGAGAAGGTGGTGCCCAAGTTTCAAAACTTGCAGGATCTACAAAACTAGTGATGGATTGATTCATATAATATGAGCCATGTCCCTATATAAAAACCAACTCATGGCTCCCCTCATCCTCCTAGGCACTAGTGGAGCTGCTCTCATAACTGCAACTAATTTTTCATTCCTCATTCTCAGTAGGGGTGTTAAATTCCATTAATGTTGTGTGGGAAGTCAACCACTAGCCCATTATGATGGATCTCACCTATGTAGGGGTGGTTTGGTTGGTAGTTATGTTTATCCACCTTCTAATTGGGACATCACTATTTCTTTGGCCCCTAAAACCAATAAAGATAGTTGGGTGGCACTTGATCTTCCTTCAATTGATATTTTTTCTTGGAGTGCTCAACCTCCAGGGATGATCTACCTCCACCACTATTTGGGCTTGTAACTTGTTCTTGAGGATATGTGTTATTTTTTATATGTTATAATCTTGTGGACTTTGAATTGTCGTGCTTAACTAATAGATTTTTATTTTGAGTCGCATTGGGTTGTGTATACCAACCAACCACTTTACTATTGTAACCATCTTTGGATAATTTTTTTGATTAATACTAGTTATATTTACATGTTACAATAGTAAAAAAGTATCATGTGATCAAGTCTAATAATATTGATCTCGATATTGAGTCACATTTATTTAACATAATTATTTAATGTGGAAATTCAAAATTTAATTAAAAAAGTATTACAAATGGGGGTTACATCCCCTAAGATGTTCTAAGAAATAAATGAGTTATATAATAATATATGTAAAATATAGTAAATATGAATAGTAATGCCTAATTAGTTATTTAAAATAAGAAAATTAGTAATGGCAAATTAAAAAATATATTAGAAAAATACCAAAAAGAATATTAAAAAATTATAATTATTAAATCCATGAAAATTATTAAATTCATAATGTTAAAAGGATTAAATATTATATTATTAAATTAATTAATATTAAAATAAATAAAAAATAAAAAATATCATAAATATCATTATAATAATCTATTGAACTAGAATACTTATTAATTAAATAAATTAAATCCTAAACCCAAAAAATTCAAACATAATAACACATTTGATAAATTTTATAAATAATTTATTGAAATAAAATGTAATTGACATAATTAAAAATAAAATCTAAAAGTATCAACATCTCTCATTCTAAATATTGACAATGAAATACACATTTTACTATTTATAAATAACTATTAAAACCCTTTTAATTATTTAAAAACCTAAAACAACTTGAAAACCCCAAATAATATCTATACATAAAATATACTAAATGATTTCAAAGGTAACAAACCCCTACATATCCCCACTAAAAAAAATAAAATAAAATCAAAACACTGGAATATTCTTATAAATTATCCTAAATTCTAGAAACTATACAAAATACCACAAGAAAAAACAAATATTTGAAAAACCACCGTTGAAAGTATTAAAAACTCATTCTTAAAACCCACAAAACTTTCCCAACCCCATTAACAAAAACATTAAAACCACGAAAGTTTTTCAAACCCCGCTACTTAATAGTACACCGAAAAAAAACCTAATCAATAATAATAATAATAATAATAATAATAATAATAATAATAATAATTATTATTATTATTATGTTTTTCCAAAACCCTAACTTAAGAACAAATAATAAAATCCATTAATGAAACAATTAAAAATATATTCAAATTTCATAAACAACATTATTGAAATCATGGTTTCAGGGCCTTATAAACCCTGATTTTGATGCTACTCTTCAGTAGGTTTCAGGTCTGCTTTTCCTGGGGGTTGTTAATGCTTTATCTTTTTTGATTCTATTAAAGGGTTTTGGGGCCCTTCAAACCCTGCTTTTACCGTAATCTAAAATATTATTGAAATCAGTATAAGAAAATAAAATATTTTTTTCTCTTTATTGGAAAATATATTGGTCATCAAACTCAAAACTAATTAATCTCAAACTTAACACTGGTTGATCTATATTGAGAAAGAAAATGTATCTATATATTTTAACCATTTTTTTGATAAATATTATGTAGAGATGGCAAAAAAATATTAATAAACAACGAATAAAAATAAAATCAAACCAAAATTTGAAAATGTAAAATTGAGTGCAAAGAAAATATTTTTTTGTAAAGTTGTAAGATTCATATAATATGAATTTTGAGTATCGGAAAATCTCTATATAAAATATAAGTATCAAGTGGAGTATGGTGTGATCCCATGGCCTCTTTTGTCTAGCCCTCACACACTAACCACTATTTGATGTTCTGTGTAAGAGGAAAATTAATTTCATAAATTTTCTTGAAATGAAGTTGTCATGAAGGTAAGGAAAATTTTCATGATTCTGATATAGTATCCCTTATTAAAATATCACAAAAATGTTTTCCTGAATGAATCACACTTGTAAGGATAATAACTCGATGATCTATAAACTAAGTAGATATTTCACTCTAAATATCATTGAAATGAATCCTATAAACTCATAACAATTCCTTGATTGATTAGATCACTATTTTCTTATTAATTTACATAAAACAATAATTAAATATGCTAAAAAATGAATTATATGTGATGCATACTAAAAGGAAGACTAAATAGTTAAAGTAGAGAAAGAACCTAAAAAACATAATTGGAGACACAAGATTATCCTAGAGAAACTCAAATCAAGAAAACTCCAACAAGAGTAAGGGATTTCCTCCTCTTTCCACTATCTCATGTTGTAATTACAAGTTTACTACATTCTTAAGGCCTAAATGAACGTACTTTACATTTTAATATGTCCAAACACTCATAATTGTTCTAAATCTTTCTCACTCACTCTTTCCTTTTCACATTCCAACTCAGAAAACCACATGTAATCAAGAATAAGAGTTTCTATGAAGTTTCCTTGCTTACAAAGACCTTATATATATATATATATATCAAGAATAAGAGTTTATATGAAGTTTCCTTGCTTACAAAGATATATATGGTCTTTGTAAGCAAGGAAACTTCATAGAAACTCTTATTCTTGATTATATATATATATATATATATATATATATATATATATATATATATATATATACACCAAAGAGAGCTAAAATTAAAATTAATAAAGACTCAAAAGATGTAATGAAATTAATTGGATGTTTCACTATAATGAAATAATATATCAAAAAATTAAGAGCAAAATAATCAAATCCACATCAATAATTGACAAAAGAGCAAAATAATTGATAATTATGACTAAGATAATTCAAGGAGAAACCTCCACAATAATTTAATAAGATCAAAATTCAAAATATGATGATAAAATACTAACCATTACATTCTATATATACTCTACTTATCCAAGGTTATTCCATAGGCCGACCCAACTAATAATGTAGAGAAATAAAATAAGATAATTTGAGAGGTATGTAATCCATAAGTCGACCACACCTATCCCTAGACACACTATAGGTTAAGGGCACATCATGCCCCTCCCATTAAAAATAATGTTTTTCTCAACATTGAATCAACTTTGGATGTTTTTTTAGGAAAGATTCATCCTCTCACATTGCATCTTCAAAATTTAGGCTCTTCCGCTTGATCAAATACTTCTTAAGCTCTCTTATTTGTATCTTTTTTGTACATGTATGAAGGGTATCCTCAGGTTTATGAATGACTATGCCTTATTCATCTAGATCAAATAACTTTGTCTAGGTAGAAAGTATTTGTATAATGATCTTATTTAGTCAATATATATGAAATACATGATGTATGCGAGTGGATTGGGGTAGCTACATCTTATATGCCACACTGCCAATTTTATTTAGGAGATGATAAGGGCCATATTACTTAGGAGAAGGTTTGTTATCCTTTTTATATTGTTTCAAATACATATGATTATATGGCCACAATAAAAAAATACATGAAATACATGATGTATGTGAGTGGATTGGGGTAGCTCCAGCTTATATGCCACACTGCCAATTTTATTTAGGAGATGATAAGGGCCATATTACTTAGGAGAAGGTTTGTTATCCTTTTTATATTGTTTCAAATACATATGATTATATGGCCATAATAAAAAAATACTCAATCACTGATATCAAAATACATTTCACTACGATGTTGAACAACTTGTTGCTTTATTCTATTATGTGTCATTTATAAATTATCTGTTAAACTAGATAATACCTCATGTTAATATTGAATGTGTTATTCAATATATCAAACCTTAGGTTGCACATTCAAATATGAAGTTATGAATGGGGGATGATATCCATAATGTGACATAGAGAGAGACATTTTGAGATAAGTATGAAAGGAAGTGTTGTACCACCAATCTGATAGCGACAACCAATGGAGCTAATGTTCCTATTTATATACTGCAAAACAATGAGGACACCCTTCTAGGAATATATTAACAACCTCCATTTTCCCATTAGATTTAGGATGATAAGATGAGATAAAAACCAATTGAGTACCCAACCTTTAAAATAGATTAGTGTAAAATTTATGGGTGGAGATAAGATCATGATTAGTTACAATGATTTTGGGAGTACCATGCAACTTATGAACTGATTGAGAAAAATAAAAAATACTGTAGTAGCTAAAAATGCATCTAATAAGGAAACAAAATGATCATATTTTGTAATCCTAAATGATCATATTTTGTGATCTTACCCACAAATACAATGATGAATTTTTTACCTTTAGACCTTGGTAATCCTATAATGAAATCCATGGAAACCTCCTCAAGTTGCTAACTAGGGATGTATAATGGTTGTAGAATACCTGGTGTCTTAACTATTTCTCCTTTGTTCTATTGACAAACCATGATTTCTACCACAAATTTCTATATATCCCTATTGAGTCATTCCAAATAGAAATATTTCTTGATTTGATGATATGTCTTCAAAAATATTAAGTGCCCCCTATTGGAGATGAATGAAACTATGGAATGATCTTGTGTTTGAGGACAAAATCCTTATATAGGTACAATCTATATTTATACCATAATGTGTTACCTTTCCACTAATTTTTTTAGAAACACCTAAACCATGTAGAATATTTTGAATTAGGAAATGTGTGTCCCTGTTATTCTTCCATTCTAATCATACTTCTTCCAACCAATCTACTGGTCAGCTGGTCATTTTGTAGAACAATGCCTTTACTGATTCACCCCTCGTGAAAAGTGCATTTTATACCACATTATATTTTCCTTTGTTAAATAATATTTAAAATTCATATCCTAAAATTTTAGTCACCCATTTTTATTTGTCTTCTAATGACAATTAGTATTCCAAAAATTATTTTAGACTATGATGATCAATATTTACCTAAAAGTGTCTACCCATTAGATAAGGTATCCATTGCTTGACTGCATGAAGAATATTCATCATCTATTTCTCATAGATTGTCTTGAGCTTATTGTTTGAAAATGCAATGGGTCTTACTTATTTAAATATTATTTCTCCCATGCCATATCTTGATGCATCACATTCAACAACAAATATTTTGTAAAAATTATAGGTCACCAAAATTAGAGTGGTGCATATAGCCTCTTTCAACCTCTCAAAATCCTTAGTAGTTGGTTTAGTGCAAGGGAAGGAATATTTATTCAACAAGGTTATAAGTGGAGATGCTTTGTTTCCATAATGATTTAAAAATCTATCATAGTACCCTGTTAACCCCAAAAATACACAAAGGTTCTTGAGGGTCTTTGAATCTTTCCACTCCATCATAGATTTGATCTTCTCAAGGCCAATTTTGATTCCTTAATGTGAAATGATATAACCCAAGTAATCCACCTCATGGAATCCAAAATCACATTTGGAAGGTTTCACATAAAGTTGATGTTGTTCAAGAATGAATAGTACCTATTTCACTAGCTTCAAATGTTCTTCCCAAGTTTTGCCGAAGATTAAGATGTCATTAAAAAAGCCAACACAAACTTCCTTAAAAAAGGCCTAAAAACAATATTCATCAAACTATAAAATGTATATGGTGAATTTGTGAGACCAAAAGGCATGACTACAAACTCATAATGGCCTTCAAGAGTTATGAAAATTATTTTATGGTTATCCTCATCTCTGATATGAATTAGATGAGACCCAAAATGAATATCTAGTTTGGTAAAATAAAAAATAACATGTAATTCATATAAAAAATAATCAATTAATATTATAGGGAAATTATCTTTGATGGTGTACTTATTGAGTTTTCTATAGTCAAGGCACATCCCCCAAGTGTCATCCTTCTTCCACACCATGACCACGATTGATGAGTATTCACTTTGCTTATGTCCGATAATGCTTTCCTCCAACACCTCATGTAACAAATTTTCATTATAGGAATATGGATACATGTATGGTCTTATGTTTGATGGTGTGCTACATAAAATCAATATTATGGCATGATCATGTTCTCTTCTTAGAGGTAAGCCTTTTGGTATTGCACCAAAAATTGTTGGTTGGTAAAAAAGAATCATTTATAAATTGAGATGTGTAGACACATTTGTTGGTTGAACTTATATGGAAAACGTTCATGATATAAATAATTAAACCCATTTTTTAAGAATATTCATCATCTAATGTGAACTAACCAATTGGGGATACTTTGATTTTAATCCATGTAGTTCAAATGTCCTACCTTTAGAATGAAAGTGCATGAAAAAATATTATAAATTTATCTCTATTGTGCCCAAAGTCATGAGCCATTATAATTGTGAAATAATTCTAGCCCCACCCATGGGAATATCAAACATAGGAAAATTAAGTAGGTAGTTCTCGATGACAATATTAATACTATAGAATTTTTTAAAATAATTGAGTATGCCACCATCTACAATCATGACTTAAAGTTCTAGAGATGGATAAATAAATTAGTTCAAACAAGTAGCCAACTTAATTTTGATGAAATTATGTGTGCTTCCTAAGTCAATCAACAGTGTCACCTTCTATTTTTTTAGGAATCCAACCATATTAAGAGTTTGAAGAGTAAATATACCTAAAAGGGCATGACATGATAAAGTAGGGTGAAAATATTTAGGTTACTCCTCTGGCTCTTCTATACCCTCACCTGAGCCCTCATCATAATCTTCATTTTAATTGGATCCTTAACTTTAGAATAAATTATTATCAAAACATTTATGTCCTTTTATCCACTTCAAGTCACAGCCAAAACATATCTATTTATTACACTTATCTTAAATTTGATGAGGAGTCAATCTTGTAGGTTGAAGAAATGATGGGGCTATGAAATTATGCTTGAGGCCATGTGTGAAATTCCTTATTTTGACAAAATATTTTCCCTCTACATAGTGCATGAATAGTATGTATTCATAAATGAATATTATATTAAACATAAGATCCTCAAGTTGGATGTTATCCTTGACCCCCCAAGAAAAAGTTAGTCATATTGTTCTCATTGATGTCATCCATGTGTAAGGATAGATTCTAGAATTATTGAATATAATCCTTAACAATGCCTATTTATAGTAACTTTGATAACTGACTAAGTAGTTTTATGATATGTTTTTGTTATAGTGCATATGTAATTCCTTAGTAAACACTGACCAGGTGACAAGAGTGCCCTTATTTTTATTTTGAGCACAAAACCAACTATACCAAAGGAAATTCTCAGGTTCTAGATAAAGAGATGACATGATCAAATTTTATGCACATGGGGTTTGATGTAAATCAAATATATTATATATTTTATTGATCCAAGTGAGTGTATCCTTACCATCAAACTTGTGCACTTCCACTTTTGGTAGCATGTGATTTGAACCAATATTGAAGTTATGATTGTTTGGATAGGGAAAACTTGATTGGAATGGTGGGGGATTATTTTTAAAATTTGAACCATAATAGTGGTCAATTGAGCACTCATAATTAAAAAATAATCTTTCGTAGAATCCATTTAACATTTTACTACATCAAGATCATCCTTCCTTACCATGCTTTGTATATCTAACTAAATTTGTTGAACCACCTTAGAAATTAATGGATTTGAAGTTCTAGACTCGATGTCATCCTTGTGAGGAGTTTTTGGAGTGTCTTGACCTTTTCTTCTTTAGTGAGTATTAGGAATAACCATGCAAAAACCTTAGGATGGAGGGTTTTAGGCTTGATAAAAGTATACCAATAGATTATACCATTACGATCCTATTATTGAGATGAATTAAATGACTACTAATTTGCACAAGGGTGCAAAAAAAATTATAGACTTTTTATTTTATTTTATAGAATTCAAATAATACTATAGTGGAAAAAAATTAAATTCTTCTTGGATCAAAATTTATGTTTTTTTAATCCTTCAATGATTTAGATTACCACAACACTAGATTTGAAAGAAATAATGCCACAAAAATTGGCCCCAAATCAATGCTATGATACCACTTATAGTGAAATTACTTGGATGTTTCACAATAATGAAACAATATATCACATAATTAAGAGTAGAATAATCATATCCACATCAAAAATTAATAAAATATTAGAATGTTTGATAATTATGAGTGAGCCACTTCAAGGGGAAACCTCCACAAAAATGAAATTAGAGTAGAATTAGAAATATGATGACAAAATACTAACCAATACCTCCTATATATACTCTACTTAGCCAAAGTTATTCCTTAGGATGACCAAACTAATGACGTAGAGAAATGTAATAAGATAACATGAAAGGTATGTAAGCCACAATTCAGCCACACCTATCCCTAGATGCACTTTAGGTAAAGGGTCTAACATAAGATGAATCAAAACTATTTACAATCATTACTTGATCTATTATTTGTCTTCTTGTGAAACTATTGATATATGTAGGGCAAAACAACCATAGTTGTAAACCACCACTTTATTTAAAAACTAACACTTAAGCTTAAAAAACCAAGTAATTACATAATCACCACTTGATCTTTAAAAATTATTATGGTGGTTTTGAAACTAAGCTAAATGCAATGACTTACAAAGTCCAAAAATTTTGCATATAAACTCAGACTGATATGATTTTTTCTTAAATTACATAATTTGAGAGGAACACAAATATGCAATAACATTTTAATTTTGATGACATATTCATAGTGTTAAATCCTTTGTACCAAAACCTATCTATTGTTAGGTCTTAGGGTGTCAAAACTTATTCTTGAAGCTTGTTAGTAGTTACTTCATCTCGCAATGAGCAATAAAAAGAGTGTTTTAAGTAATTTCAAGTTACATAATGATAATAGTGTCTTATTTAACTTATATGGATAACATTATAGATTATAAATTTGGATCATGCCTCCCTAATTAGGATTTTTTTGGTTTCCAAACACTTAGAAACTTATCCCATGAGGAAATTTATTTACACACTTCTTAAACCTCTCATATACTTAGATGTTTATATGCTAAATGAAATTATGAGCCTTGTGAATTTATAAGTTCACCTTTTCATGCCTTTTTTGTGGCTCATTTACATCCTTTAATAATTTCAATGAAAAACCCATTTTTGGAAGATGATAACATGTTAGTAATTACATCTCATGTTCTTTTCTAGTAGATGTATTATGAGTATCCTTGCATTGTTTCTTAACTTTCAAAATGTGAAACTAAAACTTCCCACTAACATTAAGAAACTAATTACCTTGAGTGGTAATTACTAGGAAGAGCTTATATTACTTTCACAAGAATTGATAATGTATCTTTTCCCATCCTTCACCAAATGATATTTATTACATCTCCTCAATAAAATAACCTATCAAACATACATATAGGGCTACCAAAGACTATACCAAAATTATCAACAGGTTCAATATTTTCCATAACTTCATCAATGAAATGTTCATTTATTACAAACTTGACTATGCATTATTTCAAAATTCTTATTTTAATTATTGTTTCACTCATCTTAGAGCATATAGATTAGGATGATCATACATTTCCAACCCAAGTCTATCTACTAGCTCTTTGATAATCAATTTTTTTTGTAGATTAAGAATAAAAAAGAGCACAAAATTTTAATATATTAGTTTAAATTTTGATACGGAAAAGTTTAGAAGCTTCATCTTTGTCTTGAAAATCATTACCACCCAAACATAATTTTTTTGAAGGGTGGTGAAACACAACTTCTCATCCATATTTGAGATGAAATCAACCACTTTTCCTTGAAGTGATGTCATGGCCTTCTTATTTTTAATTTTATAATTCTTGAATGAATGCAATCCTAAATTTAACTTCCAACAATTTTTATCAGATTGAATATCAACATCACAATGCCCAAAATGTTTTTTAGTATCCTTATTGATAATGGTAGATGTAACATTGACCCCACATTACTTCTTCAAATCATTGGAATAATTGGAAGATTAATATGGACCCTTATTCTCATATCAAAATAGTGGGTTTGAGAATAAGTCTCATCTATACCCTTTGTCTTAGAAAAAAATGGGCCTCCTTAAGTGACTATGTATCCATCCAACATACTTCATGAGTATGTAATGATCAAATGCATTTTTTCCCATTTGAACCGCTTTATTTTGAAACTCACTTGCATAGACCTGAATACTTTGGTCTTCTTATTGCCTAAAAATTTACCAATCAATAGACATTTCCTCAATAAAAAAAATTACTTATTAATAAAATATTAAATTCATACCATATAATATTTTTTTGAATATTATTAACAACCAAGGAATTAAGATAAATATAAAACCAAGTTATAACATAACTAGTTAGCTTCAATATTACAAAATAAATTTATTCCTCTTCACTAATTTGATGCAAGTGGAAATATACCTCTAATTGTGTTAACCAATGATCAATATTATCTAGATTCACCTCACCTTCATATGGATGAATGTAATTTTTTCCCTCACATTTAATGTAATGAGCTTGGTTAGAATGAGGCTTCTATTTCTCATGTTTGAAAGTCCTAAAATCCTCACTTGCTTCATAAGTATCCATAGAAACTCCCAAATTTGCCATGAAAACCTCCATAATATTCCTAATATAATTCATGGATTAAGATATGTTTGCAACATCCTTTTCCAAGTTCTTAAATATTTTCACCATCTTTTTGTGTCATCTCATCATCAAAATCCATACTTCTCACTTCTCTATTCCACTTTCTTGTAAATATCTCTTGTTATAAAGAGACCAATTCACATTTTACACTAACACATGTTGCTCTTGTAAAGGGTGGATATCCAAATAATGGCCACTAAATAAAACACACACTATGTAACATGAACCTAATTTAATACCAATATGATTTGTAAACTAGGTAGATATTCCATACTAAGTATCACCACTATGAATCCTATAAATTCCTAATGATTCCTTGACTAGATAACTTATAGTTTGCTTATTAATTTGCATAATATAGTAACTAAATATGCTAAAAAATGAATTTAGTGATTGATACTAAAATCAAGTCTTAATAATGAAAGTAGAGCAAGAAGCTATAATAAAAACCTAATAAATATAATTAAAAGAGATATAAGATTACCCTAGAGAAACTTAAATTGAGAAAACTCCAACAAGAGTGAGGGATTTACTCCTATTTCCACTCTATTGTTCTATAATTAAAAATTCCTTATCTTCTCAAGGCATATATGAACATACTTTGCATTCAAATAAGTCCAAACACTCATACATGTTATACAAATTTATTACTCACTCTTTCCTTTTCACACTTCAACTCAAAAAACATATATAGTCAAGAATAAGATGTTCTAGGAACATTTCCTTGCTTAAAAATACCCTCTTCATAAATATATATACAATTTCAACACTAAAGAGAGTTTGAATCAGAAGCCAGAAAGACTCAGAAGATAATTAGGAATAGTCTACAACTATTACTAAAGCTATTCTTTGTCTCTTTGCAAAACTATTGGTATATGCAAAGAACAACCTCACAATTGTAAAACCATCAAGAAGGTTTTCAAAACTATTGTTTGAGATTTCAAAACCATTGGGAAATTAACTACTAATTGACATTGAAAAACCATTGGGATAATTTTACAACTAAGGCAAATGTAATAACTTCCTTAGGCCATAAATTTTGCATAACTTGGATTAACATGCATTTTTTTTGAAATTGCATAACTTTTTGAGAGGAACACAAATTTGAGATAAAATTGTAATTTTAATTTCATATTCATAATGTTTTAGAATTTTCACCAAAAACCTATCTATATTGAGGTTTTAAGGTGTCAAAATTTCTTCTTGAACTCTATTAACAGTTAAATCAATTGGGAAATGGCAATAAAAATATGGTTTCAAGTGATTTCAAATCATATAACGAGAATAATGAATCAATTAACTTATATAGCTAACATTATTGATCTAAAAGTTAGATCACTTAAACCCTCTAACAACTAAGCTATAATTTTTTAAAATTAAAATACATTTATGAAAATTAAATACTAACTATAAGCTTAATATAACATTGTTGTATCTATAAATTTAGGTGATACACACTAAAAGATTATGAAACCAAAAAATAATTTTATTTAAATTTCTTGTTTTGTATAGTGAAATAATTGAAAATTCAATATAATGAGACATCTCGATTATGTTAAATGAATTTATTGCATCATTGCAAATTTTATTATAGCACATAAAAAATTAAATAATTTATTCAAACATAGTTTTGGAAAGCATTCATGATAATGTTTTGGTACTAATACTTTTGGTAAACCATTAACACATTCAACATTATAAATAACTTGATAATATGAAGCTGAAAAAGATCCCTTTCATGGTGTTATGCTAGAAAAAGTATATTTTCAATAACTTTAATAGTCTTATGAATCCATTGAACCCAAACTAACTTCCTGACATATATGAAACATGGTGTTACTTTTCATTTATCATGATACATACAAGATCCTAACCCTACTGAACATGTAATATATCCATTTAGAAACAAATAAAAATTACATGGCTAAGTTAAAATATTTTTATTAAATGTATAATTTTGTTTTATAATTTAAACATATAGTTTTGTAAATATATATAAAAGGTGATGCCATTGCGACAAAAACACTTGACATGTGTTAAGTAATTTCTGAAATTCCATAGACTACATAACTACAAAACTTAGTTATTGAATTCATTTTTAAATGGCTTTGAAATTTTGTTACCAAGACTTGATAACGATTTAAAAAAAGGAATTAAATATTTAAAACTTTGTATTTTTCTATCTTTTTCATACGTACACAATAATTTGTTAAATAAATAAATTATATATATATATATATATATATATATATATATATATATTAGGTGTTTTTTTTTTTTTTTTTCAATGAAAAATATTTTTGTTAAATAATAAAGATTCACTCTATAGTATCAAGTTAAAAAATGATTAGAGACTATTTAAGTATATAATATTATACTTTCAAAACCACGTAACAAATATTTTTTATAATCATCACAAGGAAAAGTGTCAGTTAAAAATAAAAATTATATCTTTCATTATATCGATAGAGAATTTTGTAAAACATCCTGAAATTCTAGAATTATTGAAGAACAAATAGAAAAATAATTTTAACAAATTTTGAAGTCAACTTAAGATTCTTTGAAATTAATCCATGAAGAGTTATGTTTCATGTAATTGTCATTCTCTATTTGACTTGTATTAACACTGTCAAATGTACTATAGATGACAAGTTTGGCACATTAGAGAATCAAAGTATTAAGAGCTTAAATTTTGTAGCATTGAAATGTTGTAAAAAAATATGTTCCTTGAAGAATTGTTTTCAAAAACAAACATGCATTGCTTGGTGAATTTTGGAATTCATTCAAAATTCTTTATTAACTTTCTTTTTATGTTAATAGGCATTGTTATGTTAAAATTATTGGTGACTTCTATTTAGTTTGATTGTCATCACCATCCTTATATCAAAATAAAATAAAATCTTATTTTCATTATTTGGCTATCATTTTTGAATGGAAAGTAATACTTGGTGAGTGGAAGATGAAAGGAATCATCAAAATGTTCAATATGTAATTTTATTTTTACATTACTCTTATAAGGTTATTGATATACCTCCTTCCTAATTTTATTATCAATTTTGTAGTGAAATGGCATGTTTTATGTGTGTAGGTTGATTGATAAGATATTCTAAATAAAAAAATAGATAAAAACTAACTTTTCATTTAAGATATTTGTGTTTTAACTATTATTAATATGTTTCTATTAAATTATATACAATTTTGAATGTGCATGCAAGTATTGGGTGTACAAATTATTACCAAATTTTAAAATTCTAAGTGACAAAGATGTGTGGATGTGTAAACACTTAATTTTTGTGCAAGCCTTATCATTATAATGTTCTGGACTTGTTTTATGCATATGGGTCATCACTTTGAATTAGGAACTTATTCACTTGTTTTTATTTCTCTTTATTTTTTGATCCCATGGTCTTATTTTCTTGCCATTGGTCATTATATTGTGTTTTTATTCTGATTACAAGCTTGTTTTCTCTCTCCTCTCTCTATTGTGTTTGTTTTTTCCTTTAGGATAGGAATGATGACTTATCAATCATGTTCTATTTATTTTTGTGGGCCTTTTTTTATTGTTCTTACATCCTTGAATAATATCCAAGATATTCTAAAGGCTCCATACAATATTCCAATCTATTTCTAGTCATTGTAAAGTCTAGGCGCACTCTACATTAATTTATTGTTTCTCAAGGACTTGCATCCAATCTTGTACTAAAATTGACCTAGGTGAATGTGCATAGAGTTGTATTTAAGTCTTAGGGATAAAATGTGGAGCTTCTTCTATCAATACTATATTCATACTACACATGAAATATAATGGGTATGATTATAACATGCATGATATGACTTCATAACACCTTTATGGTTACCAACCCAAATTTTTATTAAAAAAAAAATAGCATCTTCTAGCAAGCTAATTAAAATCCATTAAAAAAGAAAAATTGGATAGTTATGTACACCAATTCAATAAATCATAGGTGTAGATAAGAAGGAAATATAGTTGCACACATGGACAAAATAATTTATAATTTATAAAGTTACATAAGACACATATGATGCTCTAGGATAGAACAAAGGTGAAAATTGGTCAGTGTCAATCTTGCTAGGACATGAATGGCACAAACACAGATCCTGTCATTATACATTTAGACAATTTTTTCACATAGGTAGTTAGAGACATTCTCAATCTACATACACACTAAAAAATATATAAATCATTAAGGTGTGTTTCTTCCAATAACTTTACTTCCATATTGTCCATTACTTGTTTTTAAATTTATACATTGGCATTTTTACTATTTTTAGCCACTGTGGGAATAAGAAAATACTATTTTACATTCTTAAATAGTATATCTCCCTACTACACTAGTTTTAACTTATTTTTAATGGTATTGCACTTAAATTTTTTTTTAGAGTAAATCATATTGGTGAACCTGATTTACTTACATTGAATCTAGGGTTTGTACCATTTTACCCTTTAGGGCATGTTGTTTTATATCCATTTCAGATTTTGATTTTACTGTTTCATTCCCCATTTTCACCCTTAGGGTTTCATTTCCTTTGTATGTGGATTTTATTTGTTAGATTCATTGTTCATATTATCAAAATGAACACTTCATCTTTATTGTGTTAAGATAAAATAAAACATAGATTTATCCCCAAATCGCATCTAATATAAACTATGAAATGAATCAATCAAACATATAAAAAATAATCATAAACATACACAAAATAGGAGACACCAGATTTAATGTGGTTCACCCAAGATGGTCTACATCCACCAAACTTGTCCAATATATTATTTCTAGCAATATAAGGGAGAAACAAATCTTGCAACAAAATGTGTTACACCTCTCTACCTTCTCTACCTCCTCTTTGTGTACAATATGTTTTTTTTCCATCTCAACCATGTATCGATACATTTTAGGGTAAAAAACACCTAAACATAACCTCTAACATCAGATCTAGAAACCTTTAATCAATGGCCTAGATTTACTACAAAATTATAATTTTATAAGGCAATTTTAATAATTTTTTTGCTTTGGGGGCATTGCCCCCGAACCCCCATTAGCGCGCATGGCCCCTGGACCCCCAATTGGGGGGGCACATCCCCTTCAAACCCCACCAAGAAGGTTTCCCCACTTGTAACCCCCCACATCATCGGGGAAACAAATAATAGGATCCAAAACCTAGCTAAAATAACATCAAAATTTTAACCTATGATCCTGGAAGACAATTAGGGTCCACACCTAACATATTGGATTCTAAATTAAAAAATGTGAATGTTTTAAATGATGCAAATAATTCAAATGCTGATTCTCCTAAGAATTTTGAATTTGTTCCTTCATATTATATGCTATGTGATAAGTGTTTGGATTCAAAACCCATATAATTAATATTTTTATGGATACTATAAATAGTAAGACTCAACCTTTGAATGAACCCTTTAAGGACCTTAATGTGACCTCCCAAGAGATCATAACCATAATGCATTTATTATGGAAATTAAAACATAAAGTACATGATTTATATTTATAATATATTACATATTATTCTTGGTAAAATCTTTATTATTAAAATGTTTTTATAACTATTTTATGTATATGGGTTATCACATTCAAATTAAGGACTTATTGGTACTTGTTTGTCTTTATTTTTATTCTTTGTCTGATCCCATATTTTTATTTTCTTTTGTTTTTAATTATATAAGTTTTTTATTGTGCTCATGAGCATGTTCTCTTTCTCCTCTCTTTGTGAGTGTTTGTTTTTCCATTGGGATAAGAATGATGGCCCATCAATCCTATCTTATTTACTTTTGTGCATTATTTAGATATTTCGATATATTTTTTAGTTGTTGCCCTTTTATTTTTCCTATTTTTTCATGCAAACAACTCTTTAATTAAAAGAATGAGAATCATATATATAACCATCTAGGGTAATTTTATGGATAATTATCTAATGAAGAAAATCCAAAAGGTTCTAAAGGCTCCATACAAATTTCTAATCTATTGCTAGTAATTTTCAAGTATAGGCACACTCTACATTTATTTATATCTACTTGAGGACTTTCATCATATGTTGTACTAAAATTGACTTAGGAAAATGTGAATATAGTTGAATCACACACTTTGGGAGAGAAGGTGGATCTTCTTCTCTCAATCTTATATTCCTACTACACATGAACTGCAAGGGTTATAATTATACCAAGTGAAATATGTAGTCTCAACACCTTCATGGTTTCCCAACTCAAATACTTTTTCCCTCATATTTTTATAACATTTTATGTAAAACTAGATCAAATACATTAAATAAGCCAAATTAGACAAGTATGTTCACTAATTTGACCAAGAATATTCATATGCAGGTACAAGATCTACTGATGCACATACACATAATAATCTAGAATATTAAAATTTATGAAAGATAAAATTGACACTCTAATATTGGAATGATGGTAAATTTTTTTCAACATTGATCCCACCTAGGGCATAAATGGCATATGCACCAATCCTATCCATGTAGAGTTAGATGGCATGATTCTTCACACAAATATTTACAGAACTATTTAGTCTTGATCCACGTTCAAAAGTCTAAAAATAATTAAGGTGCATCTATTCTAATGTTTTTACTTATATATTATCCATTACTTCTTTTCAAAATTCCAAATTGTCATGTTTATTATTTTTAGGCACTAGGAAAAATCTAACAAGATTGTTTTGCATTGTTAAATGATATAACTCTTATTTCACTAGTTTTAACTTATTGTTAAAAGTATTACACAAAACAAAAATTAGGGTAATTCATATTATTTAACTAAATTTACTTACACTCAACCTAGGTTTTTTACCCTTTTATCCTTTAGGGATTATTTTTTTCCATTTTAGATTTAGATTTATATTTCATTGCCCTTTGCACTGGTAAATCATATTACTTAACTCAATGTACTTAAACTCAACCTAGGGTTTGTACCCTTTTATCCTTTAGGGCTTATTTTTTTACCATTTCAAATTTTGATTTATATTTCATTGCTTTTTTTCACCTTTAAAGTTTCATTTCCTTCATGTGCGGATTTTAATGGTTAGAATCATGGTTCATATTAGTAAAATGAATTATTTATATTTTTTGGATGCTAAATTAAAAAATGTGAATGTTTAAATGATGCAAATAATTAAATTGTTCATTCCTATAGGGGTTGTGATTGTGTTTCTTCATTTATATGATTTTTGATAAGTGTTTGGCTTCAAAACCCATGAGAAAAAGTGTTCATATATATAGTTTCAATGGTAAGATTCAACCTTTGAATGAACCCCTTAAATACCTTAAAGTGACTTCCTAGGAGAACATATCCATAATGCATTAAGATGGGAATTAAAGTAAAAATTACATGATTTATCTTTAGAATATATTACATCTACTTTGTCAACCTATAGTGTGTTAAATTTGTAATTTACCTTTGCCTCGTGACTTCAAAATTCCAAAATTTACATTGATTGATGGGTTAGGTGATCCTTACTTACACCTTAAACACTTTGTGTCTTCTTTTGGGAAATGCAAATTCAATGATGTAATATTGATTTAAATTTTCCATATAAACTTAACACTTCATGTTATAGATTGGTTTCATAGACTTCTTAGTGGATTTTCTCATACATAGCTTAAGTTGGAAGAGATATATATATCATGATATATCCTTAACAAGGGACCATGAGCTAATTTTGAGTATCTTCCATCTCTTCATCAATGTGAAATTAAAACATTTTATGACTACATTTTTTAATTCAAGGCTAGTATGCACCATCTTATTTACCAACTGATGGACATGGAGAAATAATACGTTTTATGGGGGTGTCTCATATTATATCTTAAAGAGAAATTACTTTATCACATATGGAAATATTTCCAATCACTTTGCTTTGAGACTATTTCAATAGAAAATAATCTTCCATATGCTAAGGAGCTTAATCATACTAATAACACTCCTATTTATATCTCTCTAACTAAAATCCATGTGTCACCAAATAATATATCTTCACCAAAGGCTAGGAAAACTATCATTTTTAAACAATTCCTAGATATTCTCCTAATGGTTCAAATCAATATTTTGAGTTTAATGATTCTTCAAGCCTAATATTGAGGAAAATACTTAAATTGAATTTGGTTATGCTTTCTCTTATCCTTAATGCATATTTTCCCCTAGCATCATTTAGATCAAGATAATATTGCAAATATAATAGAACATATGTACATTCAACTAATAGGTGCTATGTTTTGAAAAATAAAATCATGGATCTTATTGAAAAAGGTAACATTGAGCTTCACTTACATCCTTGTGATACTAAGAAGTCTCCTAAATAGGATTAACCTATAATGTAATATCATAAAAAAGAGTCACATAAAATTAAATGCCTAAAGAATATTTTTTTAAGAAAAGGTGCCTAAGAAGAAAACTCCCAAGTGATACGTCCCTAAGAATACTAGTGATCTAAATAAGGTTTCTAATGTGCTAACTAAGAATTATGTTTAAACTAAATAACCTTTGGTCATTAGTGCTTATACAGAAAGAAAATAATACAAGAATATTATGGTTGATAACACAACTCAAGTCAATATGTATAACACTAATTTTCTTAGATTTCTTGGATATGAATTTGAACATTTAACTAAGAGTTTTCTGCTTGTGCATATCAGATTGGGATAGGTTGAATTATCTATATCTGTATGTCCCAAGGAATACATTCATACTTTCCATGTTTAACCCATTTGTATTTAGTATAATTCTAAATTAGGAAATCTTTGGATAAAATAAATGGATGCAAAGCTAGATGAGACTTGTGATCATTTAATTTGACTTTAGGGGTTATAATATTTCCATTTAAAGAGATAGAATAAATAAAAGTGAAGAAGATAATCTGAATGTGAAAAATGTTAGATATTAATAGTGAGAAAACACCTAATGAGGATACAAATGAAGAAAAAAAATAAGTTGAGTTATCATCACCTAACACTCCATATCCTATAGAGGAAATTTTTTTATTATAATCATATATCTCAATGTGATTGGATTTGATGATGATGACATGTTTTATATGAATTCATCACCTACTCATAATATGACTTATGAAGTACCATGCACCATAACTATACTTTGATTATTCAATTTTTGAGCATATAAATTGGTTAGCCTCTGATAACATACATCAGGATTCAATGTATTATCATATGAGACTTACATTATATGCCTATGATAAAAAATCAGAACCAGATCCATGGGAATTGTGGTGTCATTGCTTTTTGCATCTTATATTGATTTTTATTTCACTTGATTTAATGATTACCCTTGTTATCTTTATGACATTGCATCATTTTTTTACTTTTATTTGATTATTGTATTTTTTATTCTTCATCTCAAGAAGTTGTTTCTTTGGCATTTTACTTATTTATTATCACTTTGTGTACATGTGCTTTTTATTAATATAATTATCCTTGATTGGTTACCACATGGCCTTATAATATTTATAATTCACATGGTATATATTTTCCTACATTACCATAATACACACTATTCATCTAATTGGATAATTCTATATTATAATTCATGCCTTCGAATTGATACTTGACTCTATGCTACATCTTGGTATCATAGTAACTATGCTCCTATGACTATTAATGTCACACAATACTGTACCTAGCCTTATTATAGGCATGTTACCGACATGGGACATATATTACTTGTTATTGGGGTAGCATCCTCCACCTATCACCTTGGTTTTAATATATACAAGTGCACATGGAGTGTCTATTGGGCATAATATACATCCATCTCACCTTTGAGCTTACCTTATATATATTTCCACTTAGAGGACACATAATTTTTTTTCATATCATACTACATTAAGAATTACATGAACATACATCTATAAAAATATCTTCATGCCCATAGGGGCAGGCTTCACATTACCTATACTTGAGCATCATTGATCCTATATCACTTTTTCACTAATGGACATGTATGTCCTAAAAAATATTTTCATCATCTCAAATTATGGTTGTCATACTTATTATATACATGATTATATCTTACACATTGGTGTACATGAGTTATACATTTCCAATATGGAAATTATACCTATATGATCCTTATTAGTTATCCATTTGACATATCCTAAGCATACAAGGACATCCTCATTGTTATTATGTTCACCTCACTTATGAGCTTAATTTATCACATATATACCTTTGTTTGCCTATGGGGTAATGATACTCACATCTACTCTCCATGAGCCTTATATTGACATATATGTTCACATCACACACTTGTGTCTAGTGTTCTTACTTTGCTTCTTCATGTAGATATGATATTATATTGCATATACATGGAAAAATGATTAATATTGACATATGTTACATCTTTATGACTTGAGAATTTATCTACATATGGGACATCACTTCCTCCCCATCCACTTGGATTCATCAAGACATGTTTCTATCTTACACACTATCATTTTCATCATAGATGCAACCACCTTTGTATATTACCACATAATTATTTATATTACATGATTATCTCATGGACATTAGTCCATCCCTCATATTATATACATTACAGGGAACATTTCCCCCTCCTCCATACCATCATCCTTATTAGAATATGTATCATATATATTGATCCATATATGAAGACACCTTTGTACAACCATTTTGTACTCACTAGACTAAATTTTTTAAAATTGAGTCTTACTTAATTTTATCATTCCTATGTGATGAAATTAATACTCACTAGAGTTCCATATTGGGTTTTGAGTTATACATGATTTTATCTATCTTATGCAACAAAACACTTGGGGCACACTAGTTGTCTACATCTAACTTACTATGGGGATTTGTATGTAATATTTTATGATTGTTACATGTGTTTTATGAAAATTTTAAAATGGTAAAAGACATATACATTTTATTACACATGATTTTTGTAATTATATTTATTTTAAATTGAGTGATTGTAGGCAATGGTTATTCAATCTCTTGCCTCAAAAGGGGGGCATATGTTAGAGTATTTTCAGAGTAGCTTTAGGTAAAGGTTAGGCATGAACATTTTTTCATATCACCTTCATAAAAAATTTTAGGTAGATATATATGGAGAAAAAAATTAACTACTTACCTGATAAAAAATTAGGATGAGGGTTCACAAATACCTAAATAAGTGGTGGCTATGTCTAACACATGTTATAATTTTTTCCATGAGAATAATCAAAATAGGAGCATTGATTTTACATTAGGACAAATTTGGTTCAATACAAAATAAGAGTACTTGTTACTATGATATTTTAATTTTCAAAATTTTAATTTAATACAAGGAACATATATGACATTGATTCCTTGTTGGTGATTGGCCACTATTGATAAGTATCATAAAATTTACGAAGTGGGAAAAGGTGTGGATGGACACATGATATAAATGATTCATCCTCATTTCCATATGGTAAATAAATATATGCACTTCAATTATGTATTATTTTACTTTGTCACACACATGAATCACTCACATACACACATGAAATTATGGGCATTATATAAACACTCAATTTTGGAATAAGCCTTATTATACAATGTTTTTGGCACTATTTCTAACATATGAGTTATTACCTAGAATCAGGGACTTATTAATGCTTGTTTGTATTTATTCTCATTTTTTGTGTGATGTCATGGTATTATTTTATTTTATTTGTGATTATATCATTTTTTGTGTGCTCATGAGTCTATTTTGTTTCTCCATTCTCTATCAGTATTTATTTCTTGCTTTGGAATAGGAATGATGGTTTGCTAATCCTACTGTGGGAAAGATTAGTAGGCTTTTCAATACTATCATTTTTATTTTTGTGAGTCCTTCTACCCATGGTCATATCCATTAAATGTTTGCATATATTTTTGGTTATTTTATTTTTCTTTTATCAGCTTTTATGCACTAATAGCTATTAAATTAAAAAAATGAGAAGCATATATATATATATATAAATCATCTATGATAATTTTAAAGACATATATATTATAGTGAATACCTAAGAGGTTCCAAAGTATTCATACAAGTTTTCAATCCATTGATGTTAATTTTCTAGTCTGGGCATAATCTACATTGCTTTATCTTTACTCAAGGACTTGCATTTCAGCTTCTAAAAAACTTGACTTGTGTGAATGTGCATATAATTTCATGTCACACTTAGGGAGAGAATGCAAATATTGTCCTCTTAATCCTCCATTAATAGTGCACATGAATTATTTGGGGTCTATTTCTGACATGTAGGATACATAGTTGAAAACATGAACTATGAGGAATCTAATTTTAGCATGTGGGATATGCAGTCAAAAAACATATGTTATGGTGTGAGTAGTCAATTTTTTTGTTTAAACCATTTCCATGGATCCTTTGATGGAGAATATTGAAAGGTGAAAACACGTGGATCCTTAATTTCATTAATTTTTCCATGCATTTTATAGTGATATTTATTTGTCTTCTTATTTATTTCATTTAATGGACCTGATACAAATCACAATTTATGAAAATGTAGGTTGGATTTGTTTGGCTAGAGTGATTCAAAGTCCTTAAAATTTAATGGTTTGTATATTATTATTACTAAAGAACTTGAAAATATATTTATATTATTTATTTTTATAGATGTTTTCATTTTTGGACCATGATTATATTGTCATAATAGGCTAGTAGGTGATCTTATGGTAGAGTGAGCACATAAAGAATTCTACAATAATGATGACCCTGCTTATATTTAGAAATGTGCAAGAGGATGTGTAATAATTTCCTAATGTATTAAACTACTTCACTTACCAATTATCTACCCTTCTCTATTACAATAACTTGGTGAAGAGGAATATAAAAGAGTAGGGGGAGTTAAACTAGAGGATAACTAACCATTAGACTGAGTGTAACTCAATGTATAACTCATGGGAGAACTCACAGTGGAAATCAAGGTAGAACTCACCCTCTCACTCACTTAACCTCTTATCACAACTAAGTAAGTTGGAACTACATGTGTATGGATTATACATTTAATAAGTAAATGGAATAATTAATGTCCTACACCAACACCCCCCTTAAGCATAACTTAGGTGAGTAAAAAATAAAATATGAGTCCCAATAACAAGGCTTGATAAGGTACCTACATACGATGTAAATCTTAATAAGTAGTAAAAAGAGAAAACCTTGTGGAAAAAATTCCCCCCAAAAGAGAGATACAGAAAAGAAGGTAGGACAAGAAATCCCACTCCAACACCCCCCCTTAAGCATATATTAGGTGGGATGGAAAATTGAGTCTCGACAATGAGGCTTGATGAGGTACCCAAGTACATAGCGATGATCCTAATATCTTATAAAATATAAAGGATATGTGCCTTCATAAAGAAGAGAGAGAACGTATGCCTAGAATATCACATGGTGAATGCTATAATAGGTCATTCTATAATAAATGTTGTCTCTTCCTTTTAGAAGAAAGAGACTATGAGTTATCAAACTACTAAATTCCCACTCAAGTGGAGTATAGATAGGAATCATGATGTAGATCTCTGGAAAATATTAAAATGTCTCCTTGCTAATGATTAAATGTGCCAAAGTCTGATCAGATATCACACGACTAATTGTAGAAGATAGAAATGAAGAAACATATAATGAATGGGATAGAATAGTCAGAGAAGAAGATAGAAATGAAATATTTTTTGAAATAATGTCTATAGGAAGAGGAGAGAAAAGCTCAAAAATCATTGAAACTAAAAATCAAGCACTCAAATCTACAAGATGAATGTTCATAGGAACATATGAGTCATTGATTCTCTCAATGTGTATACTCTCACTAAAATCAGTATAGTCCTTTGAAATGCAAGTCTATGAATGCTCTAGAATAATAAAAATCTATACAAGAACATATATAGAATATGTAATGAGACAACAAAGGTCTAAAAGAATTGTGTCCTATAGTGGGGGCTTGATAAAAGGAAGAGAATTTCCCACCATGAATGTATCATCACAAGAAATTAAATGATGAGGAGATAATACAAAAGTCTTAGAAGAGACAATAAGAAGTGGAAGAGGAAATGTGACATAAATCTCAATAGGATCACTAAAAATACTTTGTAGTATGCTCCAAATAGTGTAGGGACACTGTATATTCCACATGGCAATGGAGATCCATGCAAACATGTAGTAACAAAGTGGAAAAAATCTTCTCACAAGTATTATCCTACTTATTGAACCAAACAAGATCAGTGGGTGTATGAATTTGTCCATATATGAATGGAATATAATTATTATGTATGAGTAGATGTTCCATGTAATCATGTCATAAATAATAATTATCCTTCCCAAGAAGGATCACTAGAGACAAAATAACTCTCCTCATTTGGATTCTCTTAAATGGGGTTGACATGATTGAGATAAGACATTAAGGGAGTGCACAACTACATAAAATACTCTGCAATGAACCCCTGAAGCACACTCATGAATGGGATGTTGGGAACATCCAAGAATTCATCCAAGTGATCAATCAATATTAGAGTAAGGGGAAATAATGGTGCACACTCTAGAGATTGAATTTGGATTGGGCCAAAAATGAGTCCATATAGATGAAAGCAATCAATGCACAAAGTATGCTGCAAAAAGTAGTAGGGCCCATAAACCCCCTAAATATGTTACTTTATAAATTTAGTGAATTTTTAAAAATAAATTAGACCAATGTGTGGGAAATTACAAAAACATGAACTTTTTCAAAAGATAGCACTCAATTTTGAGCTACTGATCAAAAGTTATAACACAATAGATTTCCTGTAAATGAGGCCTATTTAATAAAACTTCACTAGAAGTTTAAAAATTCTATCCAAGCAAAGGGTAAGGTAGACTTACAACCACTTTTTTGAATCAACATGAAATGATGGACTTCCTTATGTCAAGAAAAGTAAAAATATTTGGCCCAGTCACCCATATGGTACTTTTTAAAAAAAAGCCTCTTAGAAGGTGTTTTAATTTAAAAATATGCAAAGCTATTTTAAATAAAAATAAAACATGATTTAATTTTTTAATTCTTTTTAGGGCATCATTTTATGTTTTTTTTTAAACTTTTATCAAAGAGAAAGGAAGGTGCATCCATGAAAGCTAGATGCTTAGCCACGGTGCCATTAACATAGAAGTCCAACTTCTTCTACACTTACCTTAAGTTCTCTCCACTACGAATCTATATTCTACATGGTGCCTACATGTTTCTTTTCATCCTTTCCATGTTGTTTACTCTCCAACATTTGTTGACATCTTGGAAGATAAGACATTCTAGCAAAGTAGACCTATACATGCACATCTGACCTATGCATACAAATGATGTCATATAACTCCTGCAACATGATTTTTTCCTCTCTTGCAGTCTGAGCTACCACTTAGGATCAAAATGCTACTGAGGTAGAGGATGTAGGGTAGTGGCATCAACATAGAATTCCAACTTCTTCTACACTTGCCTTAAGTTCTCTTCGCTAAGATTCTATATTTTACATGGTGCTTGCATGTTTTTTGTCATCCTTTACATGTTGTTTTCTCTCTAATGTTTGTTGACATCTTGGAAGATAAGACCTTCTAGCAAAGTAGACTTGTACATGCAGATCTGACCTGTGCATGAAAATGACATCATACAACTCATATAACAAGCTTTTTTCCTCTATGGCAGTCTGAATTGCCACTTAGGATCAAAACACTGTTGAGGCAAAGGATGTAGGACAGTGGCAGATAGACTGTGAGTAGGCTAAGAGATGTTTCCTCTTGATCAAGCCTTTCAAATTTGCATCAAAACCTTACATGCAAAATTCCTCTTAATAAATTCAAGAGAATACAAAATAGAATAAATCAAATAAATCGATGCTTATTATTAGAAATTGAAGCTTTGATACCATGTTAGAATAGGCTAGTAGGTGATTTTCTGGGAGAGTGAGCACACAAAGACTTCTACAATAATGATGATCCTGCTTGTATTTAGAAACGTGCAAGAGGATGTGCAATAATTGCTTAATGTATTAAACTACTTTTCTTACCAATTATCTGCCCTACTCTATTACAATATCTTGGTGAAGATGAATACAAAGGAGTACGGGGAGTTAACTCATAGGAGAACTCACAGTGGAACTCAGTTAAACTCTAGGTGGAACTCAAGATGGAAGTCACCTTCTCACTCACTTAACTTCTTATTACACTTAAGTAAGCTGAAGTTACATGTGTAGAGATTATCCATTTAAAAAGTAAATGGAACAATTAATTTCTACACCAACATATATTTGCACTTACAAATTACAACTAAATGATATTTGTGTTAAATATTAGTATTTAATTAACACCCAATACTTATGGAATGTGATTATATTTTCAAAATTAATTTTCACCTTTTCAAATTATTTTGATTATTAATAATCCCAAAAAAATTAGAAAATTATATTTCAATATCATTCACTGCAATAAATAGACTTATATCAATTGCAATTGTGGCTTAATTGTAATCTTTCAAACTTAATTTGGCAAAAAAAAAAAAAACAAACATTCAAAACTAAACATTATTTATGAAAATATTATAATATAAATAAAATGCTAAGATTCAAAATTTATTATTTTTTTAATATAATAGGTATGAGATACTTACTATTTTATGATTTATTATATAGGTGTAATTTTTCTTAACTAATGAATAGTGTATTTTATTTTAGTTTATATATGTCTTTTTGTTTTCCTAAGTATTTAGGAGAGTCTAATTGATAGACATGATCAACTTATTTGAATCGGAATATTTCTGAAGAAGATTTTCACATTTCTAACATCATAATTACTTTTAATAAGTTAGTGGATTCAAACCCTTCCTTTTTTATTGATAATGTTTGTTATGCTTGATTCTTATTTTTAATACATATAAATTTAATCTATTTGGATGGATTCAATATAATTGGTATCGTATAATTAGAATTTGATTTAGTTTGATGGTTTTTATAAAATTATTATTGATTTTTATATAGAATTATGATTTTATAACATTAAATTTTTTGTTATCTTTTATTTTTAATTAATATTCATAAATATTTGTAATTGGAAGAAATTTGTCAGGGAATCCAAGAATGAACACACTTGTTCTGATCCCACTTGTTAGGATCTTGCTCCTCAGAAAGAGCACAATATGATTACCAAACTTAAGCAATTAAACATGCGGAAATAACCAAAAATACAAGTAACTAGAATTCACCAATAGCACAGAATATGAGAGACAATACACTATCTTGTATTTACATTTGTACAGAAAAGAATACAATAAAGAGCCGCCACACTCTTCCACCTTACATAGGCTTCCCATTCCCTAAGTGTACAGTAATTCTTCTTCAAAACACTCTCCTACCAAAAATGGTCCCAACAACCAACTCACACACATAATTGGTGTTCACCTCTCCAACCAGTCAGTAATAACCCTGCCAATACACCAAGCACTCTATAGTACTTCAAGTAGATCTCCCATGAATCTGCAACCTACAATTCAACAGACCATACTCACAATGGAAGGATATTCCTTGCCTTCCTTTCTAGCTCATTAGTGGAACTAGGAGAAACACACACTTGGTTCTCTTCACTAACACACATTACAATACATGCCAATGGGTCTATAAATAGATCCCAGACTTAAATAATAACTTAGACACTTAATTTACTATAATTATCCACGCAGCTCAAGGCTCAAAATAGCCTTTACATGCAAACACCCTGTTCACTAAACTAATTGTTCGTGCAACAAATAGTTTTGGAACACACAGGCGACTGACGCTAGTCCTTGCTTGCCTGGTGCTGCCGACGTCGGCTGACTTCCTACCGATGTTGATTTCCTTCTGCACTGATCATGACCGACATCGGTCATGCTGCCAACGTTGTTGCTTCTGGGTCTTCAACAACCTCCTTTTCTTTATCTGCAACAAGTTGAAGCTTTTAGCTCCACAACCTAACAATCTCCCACTTGGAGATAAACAACTGAAACTGTACCTGTACCTGTACACCATCTAGTTTGTTCCCTTGGCTCTGTATCCCTCTTCAAAATTACTCTTGAAGATCAACCACCATGAAACCTATAGTGCAAAACCTATCATCCAAATCACCTGCCACATCCACATCTACAAACCATGTAGAAAATAACTTGAACCTGCATAGCATGTGCACCTGCTGCTAGTCCCCCTAAGAATCCACTAAACTGCCCTCCAATGCTTCTTTCCCAGATTGGCTCCAAACTCGTGACAACTCCCACTGCTTGGGAAAACTCAGGTTTAGTACATACCATGCACCTAACCTCATTATGTGAATCAAGACACTATTCTGTGAACTTCCAACCATCGGCGTGCTAACCGGTCTCACACAATCATCCTGAAACAAAGTCAACATGTGACCTTCCATGTCCCTAGAACACACTCATGCCAAAGAATCTTGCTGCTCTGAGATTCTCCATGACACACCCCTGAACTAGCTTTACCTTTAGTTCAGCAATACCTGTATATGTAACCCTGCAACAAGCACATCATACAGTAATAGGATAATGTAGCTAATATTATCCAACATGGTAAATAGAAACACAATGATCAAACCTCCATTGCCCTGCAACTTATACAAGACCATATACCCTGATCTTCCGTCTCACAAATTCATTTTTGCTCTTCTTCATCCTAAACATCCATTCGTCTCTTAGTACTTACTTCTAGCTGGCAACTCCACCAAAAAACCTTTGCTTGGTTCTCCAAGGACTCACACTCCTCATCCATGCCTAGCTCCCACTGTTTCCTAGATCTACCTATTCTGCTTCTTTAAAAACTTCTTGGTTCTATGCCTTAAGTGAGCAACAAGTAGTGTAAAGAAGGGAAATAATGAATTTGAGGCTTACATACCCTTTAAGTCCTCCATATAGGTGCTTGAGACTCTTTGACAGCTTGCTGTCCACCCAAAATTTGTCTCAGTGACCGATGCCGATCACATTCCAGCTTGCACCCGATCGATGTCGGTTTCCTGTGACTACCTCATCACTGACATCAGTTCTCCCCTTGTCAATGCTGGTGTTTATTTGCCCTGAGTCACCGATGTCGGTCTGCACATAGCCGATGTCGGTCCCTATCTGGATGCTGATGCTAGTTTTCGTGTCGACATCGGTCTCTGTGTTTTCCTTGTGAGAACTGACTTCTACTCACGAGCTTCTTTTGGATCAAACCCTTGTCTAAATCACCCTTGCTCTACTTAGAATTCTTCTACCTCTTGTGCTGAACTCTATCCATTACCTTCTCCTTAAAAACCAAGGCTTTCTTGTTCTTGTCACTAACATTGGATTCCTCAAGAAACGTCACCTTCTTCTTCTGCATACAGAAATCTTGATCTATACCCTTTGACTCAAGAACATGCATCTCCTTCTTATTTATGTGACCAAGCCTATTAAGCCACATCTTTGAATCTACAGCTGAAGTAGATAACCCAAAAAGAGAATCAATAATACAAGTAGATACATAAAGCGTACCTACTTTGTTACCTCTTGCTACAACAAGTGCACCCTTGGTAAGCTTCCAAGAGTCCGATGTGAGAGTTACTGTGCAACCCTCATCACCCAAACTTATTATAGAAATCAAATTCTACTCTAAGACTGGGACATGCATGACCTCCTTTAACACCCATGTGTTATCCATCTGTAATTTCAGCTTCACTTTCCCTTTGCCAACCATCTGACAAGGCTTGCCATCCCCTACACAAATTTCTCCAAAGTCTCCCTGGACATACTCATGAAAAAATTCCCTAATTGGGGATGCATGAAAAGAGGCACCAAAATCTAAAACCCAAGATTATACTTTATCTAAAGAACATACCAGAGCACCCTGTGCAACGAAATCTGCAACACCTGCTTCTTCTTCATGTCCTTCATGCTGATCTGCTACCAACCAACAATCTTTCTTTTCTTGCTCTTTCTTTCCATATCTCCAATAGGTTATTCTGCCATACCTGAACTTGGACCTCCTGCTATTAAACTTCTCCATTCATAGCTTACTGTCTTCTGCCATTGCTCTACTCCCACTCAAATAGAAACCCTTGTGAGTAACCTGTAATCAACACACACTAACCAGATCTAATCCAACCTGTTAGTATCCCAACCAAAAGCTCTGATACCAGTTGTCAGGGAATCTAAGAATGAACACACTTGTTCTAATCCCACTTGTTAGGATCTTGCTCCTCAGAAAGAGCACAATATGATTACCAAACTTAAGCAATTAAACATGCAAAAATACCCAGAAATACAAGTAACTAGAATTCACCAATATCACAGAATATGAGAGACAATACACTATCTTGTATTAACATTTGTACAGAAAAGAATACAATAAAGAGCCACCACACTCTTCCACCTTACAGAGGCTTCCCACACCCCAAGTGTACATTAATTCTTCTTCAAAACACTCTCCTACCAAAAACGGTCCCAACAACCAACTCACACACATAATTGGTGTTCACCTCTCCAACCAGTCAGTAATAGCCCTGCCAGTACACCAAGCACTCTATAGTACTTCAAGTAGATCTCCCATGAACCTGCAACCTGCAATTCAATAGACCATACTCACAATGGAAGGATCTTCCTTGCCTTCCTTTCTAGCTCATTAGTGGAACTAGGAGAAACACACACTTGGTTCTCTTCACTAGCACACATTACAATACATGCCAATGGGTCTATAGATAGATCCCAGATTTAAACAATAACTTAAACACTTAATTTACTATAATTATCCACGTAGCTCAAGGCTCAAAATAGCCTTTACATGCAAACACTCCATTCACTAAACTAATTGTTCGTGCAATGAACAGTTCTGGAACACACAGGCGACCGATGCCGGTCCCTGCTTGCCTAGTGCTGCCGACATCGACCGACTTCCTGCCAACGCCGGTTGCCTTCTGCACTTATCATGACCGACATCAGTCATGCTACCGCTGCTAGTGCTTCTGGGTCTTCAACAACCTCCTTTTCTTTGTCTGCAACAAGTTGAAGCTTTTAGCTCCACAACCTAACAAAATTAAGGACAATTATCTAATTCAATTGTATGGGTTATAGATACTTATTTTGGCACTACAAGTTGGGATTTGTTAATAAGAATTCGAAAAGTTTTTAAATAATTTACTAAGACACTTTCAATATATATTACATATAAATATTTAATTATATTTTTATGGTATTTGAGTAATGGATAATTATTTTAATTATTTTCAAATTTAACAATGAAACAATTAATCATTTTATATAAAATAAATATAGTATGTTTAATTTATGATATTTTCAAACATGATATTTGATTTTAAATTTTATATATTGATCAAATATTATGAAGGAATAGTTTTCATATATATTTTTATATCCAATTTTAATTTACATATTTAAATTTAACTTATTATACTTGTTAAAGTAAGGTCACAAAATTTAAATTTGGATTTGAGATCATTTTTACTACCATTGTAAATTTTAAATTAAGAATCTTATAATCCACATCACAAAAGGCCATGCCCATTGATAATGTTTCACGAAAATAATTTTATACAAGGTTTTGCTTTTTCTATTAGATGTTAATTTGTGTATTGAATTTATTTATTATATGCTCCAAATATTGATTCACTAAAAATATTGGATTGTATTTTTATGATTTTTGAATAGTGGATACTTATTTTCAATTTTAATGATTATTTTCAAATTTAACAAATAAACATTTAATCATTGCACATCAAACATAAATAATATGTTTAATATATGATATTTTTAAATATACTATTTAATTTTTAAATGTCATATATAGATAAATATAAAAATACATGTGATAAATATTACAAAGACGTCGAGATAAGCACTAGCTTAATAATGGATCAAATCCAAAAAAAAGAAGCAAACATTTCTAGTACTCTTCGATGTGTATAGGCTAACATTGATAATATGGAAAACATATTTGAAAATATAAATACAATATCAACAAGGGTCGTGTTATGGCTTCAATACCTATTGTAGGCTTAGGGGAATGTTTGTAATTATAAACTATCACTTAGGGAAGCAGATTTTTTTTTTAAAGTAGTGCATGAAAGCACTGCCACCTACCACCATTCAACTAGCAATTACCCTTCAAAGGCATTGGCAACACGTACCAAGGTGAGCTCTTGGTTAGTGGGTGTCACCAAGTTTACTATTTATACTGAAGTGCCTAAGACAAGAAACTTCAACAACCAAATTTTGCAATGGTTGAAAGGTGTGATTGAAGTGGACATGTAAGGAACACGAATGCTTAATCTATAATTACCATGGAAATGTATATTCTCTTTTCCAGTACTTAAATCATTGCCTTAAAAAATTTAAAAATCAAGTTTTTCCAAAATTTAATTACTTTAATTAGGTTCTAAATAAAAATGAAATGTGGGTATCTCTACCAATAACTTCTAGTAGCTTAAGCCAAAATAATAATACAATCACTACGATATGCATATCATATCATATCATATGAATTTTGGGAAAAACTACTCATAGTGTAAATGCATTTATCAAATGGTATAAAAAGTGAAAATAACTTATCAAGAAGGGCATGCAAATTGACAAGAATTTTATTCAAAATTATCTCTCTATGCATTTATCTTTGTCATTATGAAAAGAGGTTGTATTCGATGATTCATACTAGTAATACTTGAGAACCAAATTTTTGCCTAGTACTTGTCAACCCATTGTATGCATATATAAATTTATATGCATAGACTCATTGTACATATCAAAGTTGGTAGAGGACACTATATCAAAATATATGAAGCATTAAAAAAGATACAAATAAAAAATGATCATGTTTTAAGCCAATACATTTTACTTTGTAAAAAAAAGAGGTGCCACGAACTCCATCCCTGTTAATCCCTTCATATCAGTATAGAGCTATCTTCTTGTGAATAGAATGCATGCTTTGAATGGGATACTATTGTTAAATATTAAAAAAAAAACTTGTAATAATCAATATGTACTTGCCAAGGAATTAACATATTGGCATTTTAAATCTGTTTAAAGTACATGTCTTTTAGTAGTGAACACATGATCTTTGAAAATATACAAAACTTTTTCTCAAAACCATCCAACGATATTCACCAATGAAAAATAGAATATTTATAAAACTTGCAAATTTTATTTTGAAACATATTATTATACACAAGTTCATTTTTTTTAATGAGCATGCAAAAGTCTTAAGTGCATCATAATTGCAATATTTATGCAACTTGCACATTACATTTTGAAGTAGATTGCTATACATATAAGTACATTTTTTTAATGAGCATGAAAAAGTTTTAAGTGCCTCATAGTCTACAATAAAAAATGTCTTTTGGGAATATCTAAAATTACTAAGTCTATTAAAAATACAAATGAACTAAGGATAACAGGAGCAATTTTCTATATCGATATCAATGTATATTTTCAATGTTTTATGCAAACTTCTAAAAAATTAAAAAAAAATTATAGTGTCAAATATGTATTGTTCTTTGTGAAATTACATATATGTGCTCCAAGTATATATCTATTACTATAACATATAATATTAAATTAATGAATTATTGTTATAACATTAAAATAATATTATATTATAGTTATTCATTAAATAATAAATTACTATATTTTAATAGCATTATGAGTATTGTGTAATATTAATAAATAATATAATATTAGGCAATATAATTTTATATATTATATATAATTTAAAATATGTATTATAATAATATATTATAAGATTCAAATAATAATGTGTTAATACCACATGATATAAGATTTTATAATAATATTAAAATATTATTATAATTAATATATATTAATTACAAGTTTTTAAAAAAGAATCCAATAGTAATGATCCATCTGCCATGACTTAAGCTTTTATTAATGACAAAAATTCATTAGTTTTCTTAAAATATAGCTTTGTTGTCATTTTTGCAGACACAACATGGATTCCTAAAAGTACATTATTTTTTTAGAAAGACACTTGGCACCATTTGCATGTGTAAACATGCAAGGTGATCCCTCTGTCAAATTCTCACCACTTATTAAAAAATGCCATTCTAGCCATCATATAACTTAATGCAGAGTTGTTCTAGTTTTTTGAGCTAAAAATGGAGGATCTGCTAAAACCAACGATGCTTCTGGTTGAAATTCTAGATAATATAATTGTAAGAAAACCTCTTAGGGTTATTGGCACCATAATTTCTAAGAATAGTGTCTTCCAATTTGGTTTCTTTAATCGTATGAATACAAGTAAATGGTATGTGGGCATTTGATAATAAGATAAGGTATTATTAGTTATTTTAGCAATTGTAGAGGCTTTAAACTCATCATATTTTGATTTTATGGACTTATTTATGGGTCTCATTTCTTTTATAGAAGCTTCGATAGGGGGTTTGAATGATTTAGTACTATGAATGAGATTAGTTTAGCAATATGCAATTTGAAGGTATTTGCATTATTTTTTAAGGTTTTTTTTTAAATTTTTGTTTATATGTAATTTATGGGTTTATGATAGTGGGTTATGAATCCCTATCCCATTCAGTTAAAGTATTTATTGAGGAGGAAAACTGAGGGTAGGTATGTGTATGGTATTTTGTAATATTAAATAGGTATTTAGGTCAAATGGAATCTTTGGTTTGTTATGATTTTAGGTGGTTGTTATAAAACTTAATGTTGTGTAATTATTTTAATTGGTGTTCTACAGGTTTGTGTCCTTTGAGGGATTCAATTATGTTTTATCTATACTTATAATGTTTTGAATGATTCACTTATGTGTAGCTTTCAAGACAATAATTCAAAAAATCTGCACCACCATCCTACCAACAAAAAGAACCCACATCTATAAATATTTAGATTTTATTTGTGCCATGCATAAAAGGAAATAGTATATCAAACAACCATAATAGGTAAAATTAATACATGTTAATCATAATAGTTGTTCATAGGGCATAGTGGGGGAAGTGTTGTCGAAAATTCTAAATTTTGAAATGTTTCTAAATAGAACAATTTATAGTGATACTTGGATGTGTAACATCAGTCACTTGTTAATAAATTAGGTGGTCTAGTAACAGTAATAGATTGTAGCTAATTTGTGGGTTCCTCAGTCAGTATTTTAGATGCTATAGGTGGCCATCAAAACATACCACAAATCATATACCTATCACAATAACTATTTATCTAAATATTTTTTACACACAAACTGCAGTGGTAAAGTTTTGGAGAGTGTTGTCGATGACCACCTCATATTGCTTAATTTTTTTTACATACATATAGCTTTCCAAAAATCTAATTGGGCATAATTTACCGAATTTAATAAACATTTATAATTAACAAAATAAATCATAAAATATTCATTCAATTTGTAAAATCAAAAATTTTAGTATGTAATAGTTCATTATAATTAGCCAGTATGATTTGTTGACCAAAGTAAAACACTGGGACTAATACCTTTCAGGTACTAACAATCATATTTTTCACTTAAGAAGTTAGAAATGTTATTTGGAAATATTAGTATACCATCAACATAATACAATCGAGTAGCCTCAAATTGGTCTCTCACCAATTAATTAGTATGATTAATTAGTATAATACAAAAGGTATATTTGACATTGCATTCCCAACATTATTTTTTTCTAGTGAATAAGATTGGTCATAATTAGGAATAAAAGAGATTCATATTCACGAGTATGCATTACACTTGATGAAGTATTATGTGTAGGAAATTGATTTTGGTATAAGTTATTTTATTTTATATATATATATATATATATATATATAAAATTATTTTTAAGACAATTCTAATTTTAGATTACTTTTTTTTCTACCTAGTTGTATTTTAGATGTCTTCAATATTCATTCATTTTAGATTTTGAGCCATATTTCATATCTTTTGAGTTGTTTATATCCTTTTTAAACATTTATCTCTTTTTAAATGAATTTAATGTTTACAGGTATTCCATCAAATCTGTCTTATGCATATTTAGTGGGAGGGGAAGTGAGGGAGCATTGAATCATGTCCAAAAGATCTTTATAAATACAAATCATTCCTTTTCATTTACCAAGTATGGGTGATAAGTGAATTCCTTATCTAGAATCCAAGTTAGAGCCTCTACTTGACATATATATTGATACAATTGTAATGATGTCTTCTACCTTAATATTTCAATCTTCTTCAAGCTATTGTGATAAATCCACTTGTACCTTTTTTACCTCATTTTTATTTATCCTATCTAATAATACATAAATGTTACACTAATTCACATTGTTTAAAATATTACAACGAAATATTGATTTTCTTGTAAAATTCAAGTTTGATTAATTTTTTTACAATAAAAAAATATAAGGGATTTAGATATTTAACGTGTTATTATTCTAATGTTGTACTAATTCAAATTGTTTAAAATATTACAATGAAATATTGATGTGATTGTAAAATCAAGTTTGATTTTTTTTTTACATAATATAAATAGAAAACATATAAGGGATTAAAATACTTAGCATGTTATTATTCTCTACAAGTTTGAGATTAAATGTAGGTATCTAAAAATATTGGAAAATATATAAGAACTCACTTGCATTGGATTATGAGTGTCTAAATATTCCTAGATGAGTCTGTTAAGATATGGATGCTTGCATTAGTATAGTGGTGTCTATTATTTCTAAGTTTTTCCTATGAATTTGTGCCTCACTATTTTGGAAGAAGCCATTGTGGCCTCTTGAGAAATACCTTATGATGAAATATCAGGTGCTTGTTGTGTGTGAAAATCTAGAAAACCTATCTCTTTCACTTTGAAATTATAGCTCCACTTTTGACACTATGTTTAGGCCTAAAAATTGGGAAGATAAGTAGGTTGAGCTGATATGAAGCACTCCCCATTAAATTATTGAGCATTGCTTATGTATCCAATACTTGATGATGGAAATAATATCACACATAGTACTCCATTTTAGGTGTAAGTATGCAATGATGCTCCTTTTATGAATTTAACCTATAATCTAGAGTTAGACACTTGATAATTGAAAACTAGCTTGGTTTAGGTGCTCAAACCTTGGTTAGGGCCTATTTATTATCACTGATTTATAAATTGAGAAGTTTAGGGCACTCCCTTTGAATGTGCAGATGTTGGAATAGGCTTGCTTAATATTTACTTGATAGCATTAGATAAAGCTTAGACATATTATATATTTATATGAGACTATTTGTGTAATTTATCACACCATCAAAATGTGAAATGTATGAGATGAACCATAAGGATAATTTAAATTTAAAAAATAACCATATCTTGGCATGGGATAGGTATACTAGAGTTAGATGCCTCTATTATTTTATAGATGTCTAAGTTTGATAGTCTCATTTGAAAATCATGAATACTAGTTTGATGATATGAAGATAATATGAATATGAAAATAGATAAGTTAGGCACAAACTAGAGAATTCCTGTAGGTGATTGATCACAAATTGGGAAGGTAAAATCCATGTGGATATAAAATAAAGGTGTGTAAGATCCATATGTATACACACAAGTAATGAAAGAGAAAGAATGCCAATACTATCATTTCCAAGTGTTTAATACCATATTTTAGTGTCTATAACACTAAAATATGATTCATGTGAATGTTCATGTAGTTACATTTTATCTTCTAGGGAATAAGAGGTTTAAACCCTTGCACAATATTCCATTTACATTACATAAAAAATATGAGGGGTTTGATTCAATAATTTGGGATATATAGTTGAAACTCCCTTGAGGTTGCAAGCCCCAACTACTTGCTTTCATTCATTTTTGCATGTGTTTTATGGTGAATTAGGTCAAGAAAGGAAAAATACATTAATCCCAACATTATGTGTGCCAATTTAGGTAAATGAAAACATAATAATAAAAGGCATCATGATGCAAACCTACACAAAAAGATATAGAATCCAAAAAGGTGTACAATGTATATTATGCACAATATAAAAAATTCATTGGTCATTACACAAGGACCTATTGGTAGCCAAATCTACCCTAAAAAAAATTTTAACAAAAAAAAGGTGTCAAATTTATATTTTGATAGTAAGCAGTTTAAATTTCACACAATATTGATTCATCCCTTTCAAATTACTATTGCACTCTCAAAATCTAAATATTCTAGGTAGGTGTGTTTGTTTCATAATTTTTTCTATTTGTTTTAGTTTTTTCTTTTCAATTTTAGCATTTAGGATTCTTTAATATTTTTAGCCACTAGGGAAAATTTGATTCACTATTTTAGACTACTATATTCTAGATCTCCTTTATGCGCCTATTTTGTTTACTTGTTCTTAGTATAGATTAAACTTTTTTGGTGAATTCATCTATTATTTGAATGCCTATATATTTTGAGGATTTACCTTAGGGTTTGATGACTAATTTATGATTTTTTTCAAATTTGAATGTTATTTTCACATACTTTGATTAATCCCTAACTTACTACTCACCTATTTATATTTTCAAATTACACTCATCTTTTAGAATTTAGTGCTTACACCATTGTTCCTTGAGAAAAAATATATTTCTAGTTTTTTTTAAGGTATGATATTCTCCATTTTCAAATATGATGTTTAGATTTACATCTTATTTGTGCTTAATATAATGGATTCACTTTATTCGTATTGTTCATGGCTATATATTATTTCTAGAAATCTTAGACCTACACATCCTACTAAACATAGTGATAGATTGAGTGCTTCTACTTGTGATTTGAAAAAACTACCTTTGTATACCACTCATGTTTTAAAAATTCTAATAATTACCAAGATGCCTTCTAGTGATTTTCTTTCTTCCATTATTGTTGACACAAATGAGAATAATCAATTCAAATACCTTGTTGAGGAAATTCTATTTTATAATCTACTTATGATGATGAACATGCTAGTGAGGATAGAGATAATGATTACCAATACATATACTAGTTCTACTAATATTCCAAAATTTGAAGGCATAAATAAAAAAATTGATGCCTATATTGCAACTATCTGATATAGAAATTTTGGAGGCCATAAATTTTGATTCATAGCTCTGTTTGAGCCCATCTTGACACCAAAATGGCCATCTTTAAAAGTTTAATTTTATACATAACCGGCCAATCTAGTTATGGGACATTTTTAATATTTTTTAGAGGCCATACGTGACCATATGAGGGTCTGAAATTGCAATTTAATATTATTTTCTAAATTTAGTAACTGTTTATTTTTGTAACTAGACTTGAACATCTGTTGATATTCGTCTAATAGGTTAATTTTAGTGTTTAGTTTATTTTTGTATATTTTTAGAGTTGTGCATGCTTGCATGTAATACTTACTAAAAATAATAGATGCTAAATATAATATGTCAAGTTTTATTTATTTTTAGAGCTCTAAATTTTGTGTGTGAACTCAAATTTTGAGTTGAGTCTTATTTATGTATAGTTTTTAAATATTTGAATCATTCAATATAAATAAATACATGTTATTATTTCATAAGATCTGCCTATTGGAATTTTATTATCTTGATAGTATTCAATTTCATTATTTGGTATCAAAATAAGTTCAAATCTTAGAGGAGTAAGAGATGGTGAGAGAATGAGGAGGAATCACTCAAATGAACTAGAATATGCAAGAGTTGTAGAGGTAAGTAGAATAATTAATTGAGATCATTATGAATCAAAGACAAAGGAGAGCAGAAGATGATATTGACTATGATGCAGATTATGAAGAGGAAATATAATTCTACAAGTGGAGGAGTAACAAAAAATGCCATAATCAATGGAAGAGAGGATGGTTAGAGATTTAAAAGGAAGGAATTAATAAACCAAGGTTGATGCTCTAGATTATGGAAGAATTTTAAAACTAGAGGAGTTGATATATTGGATGAACAACATGGAAAAGTTTTTCAAATGGAGAACTATGAGAGAAGATATGAAGGTAAAGTTTCCATGAACATAATTGAAGGGTCATGTAGTGATTTAGTGGGATCACCAACAAAAACAAAGACATATAAAAGGTAAAGAGAAGATCAACTCATAGAAAAAGATAGAGAAAAAGCTAAGGGATAAATTTATTCCTGTGGATTATGCACAAACCCTATACAGAAGATTCCAAAATTTGATGCAGAAGGATCACAATATACACGAGTATATAAATGAGTTTTATAAGCTTTTCATAGGAGTGGATCATTATAAAATAGAAGAGAAGAATACTAAAGTTGTAGCAGTAGATATTAGAGAAAATAACATGATGAGAACAATAATGATTGTTCCAAAGAAAGAACATGTGCAAAATAAATAAGGTGGAAATGCATGGATATGAACAAATATATTTTAAACAAGGTGTAATTTAGGAGGTAAGATATGCATGGTAATTATAGATGGTGGCAGTTGTGAAAATATGGTTTCTAAGGACATGATTGATAAATTCGGTTTGCAGTGTGAAAAGCACCCTAATACTTATCAAATTTCATAGTTTAAGAAAGAGAATGAAGTTATAATAGATAAAATATGCTTACTCAATTTTTTTATAATGAAAATTTACAAGGATGAAATATGGTGTGATTTTGCACCAATGGATGCATGCCACATGTTATTGGGAAGGCCATGGCAGTTAGATAGAAAAACAATTCATAATGGAGCAAAGAACACATATAGTCTATAATGAAAATTTACATGGATGAAATATGGTGTGATTTTATACCAATGGATGCATGACACATGTTATTGGGAAGGCCATGGTAGTTAGATATAAAAGCAATTCATGATGGAGCAAAGAACACATATAGTTTCTAGAAAGGTGGTATGCATTTTTTTTTTACCTCTTAAAGAAGAAAGGTAGGATGAAAGCATGTTGACTACAATTATTTTTATCAAAGACATGAATATGACATGTTGATGTTATGCATTAGTAGTGAAAAAAGAAGACACAAAAATGGTGAAAATACCAATAGAAGAAATAATAGTGTTGAAAGGATATGGAGATGTTATACCTGATGAGTTATTAGATGGTTTACCACCAAGAGAGATATGCAACATCATATTGATTTGATTATAGGATTAATTCTACCCAATCAAGCATCTTATAGGATGAGTTCAACAAAATATGCATAATTGAATTAGAAAGTTACTAAATTGATGATGAAGGGTGTAGTAAGGGAGAGCATGAGTCCATGTGCAACACCAACATTGATAAATTCAAAGATATAATGAGGATGGAGGATGTGTGTGGATAGTAAAGTAATCAATAAAATTAAAATCAAGTATAAATTTTATATACCTCATTTAGATTATATGATGGATGTTCTTGTATGACCAAAATATTTTATCAAGATTGATCTAAAGAGTGGATACTATCAGATTCTAATTCATGAAAGAGATATATGGAAAACAACATTCGAGACTAGAGAAGGTTTATATGAATGGATGGTGATGCCATTCAAATTATGTAATTTACCAAACACATTTATGAGGGTGATGAACACAATGATATGATAATATAGTGGTAAGTTTGTGGTGGTTTATTTTCATGATATTTTAATATTCAATAAGACTAAAGAAGATCACTTGCAATATTTGAGAATGGTATTAGAATTGTTAAGAAAATAAAAGATCTATGTGAATTTGAAGAAGTGCATCTTTATGCAACATAGTTTAGTATTTTTGGGTTTTTTAGTTTCAACAAATGGTGTAAGAATGGATGAAGAAAAATTAAAGGCAATTATGGCCTATCCCAAAGAGCATCACAAAGATAAGAAGATTCCACGGTTTATAAAATTTTTATAGAAAGTTCATTAATGATTTTAATAGTCTTATTGTACCAATAAAAAATTGTATGAGAGGAAAAGAATTTGTATGGACAAGGGAAGTAACAAAAAGCTTTGAGCTATTTATGAATAAAACTATAGAAAATCTTGTTTTAGCATTACCATATTTTAGCAGAGTGTTTGAGGTTGATTGTGATGCTTCATTTGTAGGAATTGGTGTTGTGTTGAGTCAAGAATGAAAGCCAATAATATAGTTTAGTGAGAAATTGAATGAGGTAATAACACAATATTCTATGTATGATTTTGAATTGTATGGTATTGTACAAACATTAAGACATTGAAGGCATTATCTAGGGCCTAAGGAGTTTATCCTATTTAATGATTATGATGATTTGAAGTATGTGAACACTCAAAAGAAGTTAAATAGTAGGCATGTAAAGTGGGTGTATTTATTTTAGGGTTATAATTTTGTGTTGAAGCACAAATTAGGAAAACAAAATTAGGTAGTTGATGCTTTGAGTAAGCAAGTGCAGTTGATAACTACTATGGTGAGTAAAGTAGTTGGATTTGAATTTATCAAAGAAGTATATTATTGATCTAGATTTTGTTAAAATAGTTGAGAAATGTAGGAATCTATTGACAGGTGATACAAGTAATTTTTATGAAGAGTATATTATATAAGATGGTTATCTCTTCAAAGGGAAACAATTTTGTATTCCAATTGGGTATCTAAAATAAAATATAATAAGAGAATTTTATAATGGTGGTTTGGTTAGACATTTTGGTAAGACAAAGACAATAGCTTTGGTGAAAGAGAAGTGTTTTTGGAAAAAGATGAAGAGAGATGTGACAAGATATATTTCAAGATACATGATATGTCGAGTGACAAAAGGACATACACAAAATATAGGGTTGTACATGCCATTACCAGTTCTATAGGGACCATAAATAGATTTGATTATGGATTTTCTGTTGGGATTACCAAACACACAAAGAGGTAATGATTTAATTTTGTTTTTGTATACATGTTTTTTTAAGATGGTTCATTTTATTGCATGTAAGAAAAACAATGATGCCACTAGAGTTTCAAAACTATTTTTTGAGGATATTATGAGATTGCATAGTTTTCTAAAAAAAATTACATCAGATAGGGACACAAAATTTCTAAGTCATTTTTTAGGACTTTATGGAAGAATATGGGGACTAAGATATAATTCAGTAGTGCATACCATCCCCTAATAGATATACAAATAGAATTTGTAAACATGAGCTTGGGAAATTTGTTGAGATGCATAGTTGGAGAGAAACCCAAGCAATGGGACTTAGCTTTACTTCAAGTTGAGTTTGCATATAATAATTTAGTGAATAGATAAATAGTAAAATCAAAATTTTAGATTGTGTATTTAATAAATTATATGTCTTTTAGATTTGGTATAATTACCAATTGCAAAATGAATTATTGATGATGCAGAAGTGTTTGCAGAACATATACAATAGCTATAAAAAGTAAGAATAAAGTTAAAAGAAAGTAATGAAAAGTATAAAGAAATAAAAGATGTCATAAGAAGGTCAAAAATATTTAAATAATCATATTTGGTGATTGTTTACTTGAGGAAAGAAAAATTTATGAAAGGCACATATAATGAGTTAAAGTACAAAAAAATTAGACCATACAAAATTGTGAAAAAGTTCTATGACAATGCTTATGAGGTGAATTTACCATAGAATTTTGATATCTATTTAATATTTTATGCTTCATATTTATATTATTTCCATGTAGAATATAGTGAAGTTGAAGAAGATGAAGAAGTAGATTGGCAACAATGGGTACCAAAAAAGAAGAAAGAAAAGATAGTACAGGTTCTGGATAAAATGATAATAAACACAAGGCAAAGAAATTATGACAAGTATTTAGTAAAGTGGAAAGGATTACAACAAGAAGATAAAACTTTGATTATAAAATGAGAGTTGAAGAAGATTGATAAGAACAAATTGTAGTAGTACAATTAGAGTAACTCATAGGAGATGAGTTGTTTTCAACCATAGGATAATGATGTAGAAAAAGAGGCCAAACTTATGGAGGCCATAACTTGTGATCTGTAGTTCCATTTGAGTCCATCTTCATGCCAAAATGTCTGTCTCAAATATTTCAATGTAACTAGCCCTTCTAATTATGAGGTGTTTTTGATATTTTTAGAGACCATACATGACCATTTGAGGGTTTAGAATTGCAATTTAATATTATTTTTAGTTTTTTATAAATTTATAAATTGTCTATTTTTGTAACCAAACTTGAACTTTGAAGTTGACATTCCTTCAATACATTAATTTTAGTGGTTAGTTTATTTTTGGATATTTTTAGAGCTACATGTGCTTGCATGTGATACTTACTAAAAAATAGAAGTTGCTAAAAATAACATGTCAAGTTTTATTTATTTTTAGAGTTCTAAATTTTTCATGTCAACTCAAATTTTGAGTTGATCATTATTTATGCATGTATTTTAATTATTTGGATCATTCAATATGAATCAATATAGGTTATTGTTTTAAAAACTTTGATTATTAGAATTTTATTGTCTTGATAGTATTCAGGTTCATTACTATCTCTAAGGAACTTGATGATATGATTTGTTTAGTTACTAAAATAAAAAATAAAAGTATTAAAAACAAGGAAAATTTTCATGATCATGACCCTATCAATCCATTGCATGATTCTATTCCACTTCCTATAAGTTCATACATATTTAATTTAGGTGGAGATGATAGTAATCCTCATGTTACTATTAATGTTTCTATGCCTCTACATAGTGATACCCCATTTCGGTAAATACTTCTATTTTATACAACAAGATTATATATTTCTTATTATAACTAATCCAATGACCAATGTGCCACCATGAGTACATTTTTATATTGCATCCCTTAGCCTTAGGCATAGTCAAAATATCATCAATTATGCTTCTATTGCCACTAATGTCAATCATAAAGGCATCGATTCCTACATACCCACATGCCAATGCTAATTATACACCTAGTATTACATCTATCAATCTTGCAACACAAATTTTTTTTGATGATATGTGAGTACAAATTGCACAACCTTTTAAAACATTAATAATCATAGTCATGTTGTTTCATCTTGTGATATATTACACAATGCTCTGGATATGGAATTACTTGTTCAACCTTTCCTCCTTAATTTTAAGTCCCTAAATTTGAATTGTATAATGGAAATGGAGATCCTTCATATCACAATAGGGCTTATTTTGCATCTTAATTTGGTTTTCACCACAATGATTTACTTATGACCAAATTATTTCATAGAATTTTCACTATTTGTGCATTAATTTTATTCTACTCACTTCATGTGGATCTTATGAAATGATTCAATTATTAAGCTGATAATGTCTTGTGGACTATATGCTTAATTTTAAAATTATGCTTACAAAATTATCACACCAAACTCCTGATAGTGAACTTTAAAGTATAATCTCAAATATTTTAATATACCAACTTAAATAAAAAGTCATGTTTAACATATATGAATATTTTGATGAGTTTTAATATGTAATACAAAACATTTAAATTAAAATTATAGAAGAAAATATGATAAGGTATACATCTATAAATTCTACGTATATTACCTCTAAATATCAGGGAAAGATAAAATTCAAACCTAAGACTAATGATGCACCTAAATTTCAAAATAATAATGATGTCAAGACCATCAACAAAATTTCAAAAACCAATGATGGGATTATCTTTCCTATTTATGGGAACACTCACCAATTTATTACATTACTAAACCCACCTTAGAAAGTGCTTAATTGTTTGCTTGAATTCAATGTTATCACTTTACCTGAGCCATATAGATTAGATACTACTCAAGTGTTGCCTAAAGGGTATAATACAAACTTATATTATGACTATCATCAAGCTTCCATACATTTGAATAATTGATGCTTCAAGTTAAGACACAAGATTCAAGATCTCATTGATGAAACCATTATTCACATTGAAGACCAAAATTATATATTTAATGAATTTTTCACAACTAAACAATGTTTAACAATATTTATCAATCCATTTCCAAAACATGATACTACAAAGCAAGATTATATGTATATGACAACATATATACATCATTACACTATTATTCATGAGCATGAGATTGGTACCATTATTGGCACAATTTTTAGTTCTTAATGTCAAGTGTCTTTCCTTTAATTTTATGACCATAAGATATGTAAGAATGAATCACATACTAGAAATCTATACAAGCACATATGGCATCATAATTTAAAATAGTTAGTGTAAAAATGTTATTACTATGCCATTTTAATCTAGTCAATTCTACACTGAGTGAGATTTAACTAATATAACCATGATACTTCACAATAATGATTGAATTTCATGCACACCATTTACTACTAGTACACTATCTGTTATAGTTTGTCCTACGACACTTCTAGTTTGGTTTTATGTCATTATGGATAGAAAATTGTATAAAGTATTACTTTATCACCCATGGATTAACCAAATGAGATAAATACCTTATACATTACACCATTGTCTCAATTTTGTGCATGATTATGAAGTACATGTTTATGACACACCTTGTGAACTTTCTATTTCACCTTTGAGATCACACATGTGATCATATAGTGCACTTCATAAGGAGAAAAACATTCAAGATTGTGTGATAAATGGTACCATATCACCAATATCAACTTTTTTTTTACTAGATTTGTGAATTTTAACGCTACCATCATCTCTTATAAGAGCTCCTTGAAATTTGACACTTATAGTTACACCTTCGAGTTCCATGTTTTCATAACCATCCACTTCCTAATATTTATTTGAAACCTCTTTCTATGGATCATATCGAATAATCTATTTTATCACATTATATTCATATGCATGCTTCTTTAGATATTCTTACAAATCCCCAAGGTCACTCTTCACATTATTTTAACCTAATTTATTTTTACAACCCTAGTGAGATAGAAACTAGTATCATAATTTAAATTGATAAATATGACATTTAAACATACATTTAAATGTAAAATATTAAAATTGATTAAAATGATGGTAAGTGGCATATGCTAGATATAGTAAGTACACTAAAAGGATGAGTACTCAACTTTTTTAGTTGACTATATGATTATGATTGTATTTTGGCAGTGGAAAACATACTAAAGTGGTATTATGATTCATATAATTTAGGAATAATATTTTAATATGAATAATGGTCAGTTATATCATATATAGATTAGTATTTTTATCAACTCTAACATATTCTAGTCAATAGTGACATCTACTGAAAGATGGGATAGTGACCTTACAGTCACCTTTTCCTATCTCTAAAAGATCTATATGTGTGATATCTAACCTTGATGATGTGTGTAACTCCATAAATTATCCTCTTTCACCTTTAAACCCTAGGTATTTTTGTGAGGGATAGAAACTTGAAAAAATGTAGGAAAATTTAATGGGTTTAGCTGACCCCAGTCACATCCATTTGATGATTGACCATTGTCTACATATTTGATACTTCGAGGATGGAAACATATCCAAATGTAGTTATCCCACCTAGTTTCATTATGTAAATGTGTTCCTTCATTATATGTATGCAACTATTAATTTGGATTTAATACTTGAAATTGATAACTTTGACTTGTATTTTTTATGCTTTAGACTTGTATTATGATTGCTCCTAGTGATTGATTTATAATTTATAAATAATAGGGAAAATTTTATCAATGTGTAATAGTGTATATATTTGTGTTAGATAAGTTCCAAGATACCTATTAAGTGAGACATTGATTTATGTATATATGAGTCCTATTGTGGAATTTATCATGGCACTGATATGTTAGGCTAATGGACTAACCCTAAGGATATATTTAATTTCTCCCTATTAAGTGAGACATTGATTTATGTATATATGAGTCTAATTGTGGAATTTATCATGTCACTGATATGTTAGGCTAATGGACTGACCTTAAGGATATATTTGATTTTTAAAAATAATTGTTGATAGGAGAGGGTTAGTGATTATAACATTGGGTCATTATTGACTGGTGACACTCACCCAATCTATTGGTAGTGACACGTGCATAGGCATAATGAATCAAGGATCTAGAGACTATGATAAATAGTAATCTATTTTGAATTAGACTTAAGGTTCTTATAGGTGTGAAAAAATAAAATATAAGAATTGAGGTCATAAGGTAGCATGTAAGTGTGAGATAGTGGTAGGTTAGGACCATATTTATGGGAACAAATCATGGATGGTAAATGTATATTAGTTTTGTCATTGTCAAGTACTTAATACCAAATTTTAGTATCTACACACATATCTCTCCTTGGGATCATAATTTCAATTATTTCACATTTCATGACCACTTTTAGCTTACTTTGAGTGACACTTCTACCTCCAATATTATGGATTATCATATTACATGCCAGATCATTGGTTGACCATGCTATCCCATATCTCACACTTCATTGATATATCATTATAGTATTATAGTTTACACACTATTCATGACTTATTATTTTATATGTTTTATCTTTGTAATGTTTTCTTCCTTTGAGTTTGATTGTGTTCTTCATCTATCTTATAGATTTGACATATTGTCACTTGCCTTCTATTTTACCTCAACATTATTCTAGCCACTTGTTCTATGTTGTTTATTATTTTGTATTGGCCCTTGCTTTTGATTTTTTTTTAAAAATTATGAACACTTCAATATATTTCCTAATGAGGACAACATATATATAGAGACCTTATATCCTAGCATACATTGTTAGCTCTGAGGGAATTTATAGGATGTTTGAAATATTCCTCTTATTCTTCATAATTGTTTGCAGCCCTTGTATTTTTTATTTACATTTTTATTTTGATCTTTCCCCTAGGCTTATAATTTTGATCTAATTGAGATTCAATTAATTATCTTATTTTCACCCCTTTTTTTGCCTATTTTTTATTATTTCTTGCTTATGCTTCTTGGATTTCTTGTCAGGTCATCTGCTTATTTTATAAAATTAAAAAATGAAAAAACATTAGAAAATATAAAAATAAAATTTAATTTTCCTTTATCTTTGTTGATGTACACATATTATTCTTATATGTCTATGATAGAATTTTTCACATTCATGTTCTAGACACGTGATTCTCATGGTATTATTTCTTGTGGGTTAGATGCATGATATACAAATTATATATGAATATAAAATATTAGATGTTACAAAACTAATTTATTTAGCATAATCTAGGGTTATTATCACACTTATGCCCTCCCTTAGGGGAATCTCTATACAACAAATTTTATGGTGACATATTTTTTGAGTTATATTTATTATATTGAACTAATATACAATGATTATGTCATATCTTGCTAGTGCCTATATCTGTGTGTTACATGGATATCTACATTATGTGGTTACATTATTTATATGGTTACATTTCAATTATTATAATATTTATTTCTATGTGTTCCCATGTTTGGTCAATTGCTCACATGTGTATGTTGATGCATGTTTAAGTGCATTTTTTTGTTTATCCTTGTGCATAGAGGATCCTATAATTTTCATTGTTGTGTTTTCATATATTTTGAGTCATATGTCCTGCATGATGACTTCTTATATTTAGTTACATATGTGTGATTTATGTGATATACTACATGTTCTATAATTTTTGGCAATATATTTATCATGCATCTAATATGTTGGTTGCCATTATCTTACCTATGTACATTATTATTTATAATATTGTTATGTATGGTGAATACACTTCCATGGTCCTTATCAGGAATATATGGGGGCACATTGATATTGTGTGTTACTCATTTATATATTTATCCCTATCAGGGGCACACTTGTTAAATTCGGGCATATGAGTTTTCCTTACCTTGCTTCACCATTTTTGGAGTCATAACCGTCCCTATTCCATTGATTTATTATTATGATAATTATTTAAGAATAGAGAATTCATTAAGGAATATTATATACTCCCATTTGTCTAATCATCATGTGAGCATGTACAAATGCTTTTAAGGTTATTTTAATGTTATTTATAATAAATGATTTCATATGGACACATTACGTATCCATCTCTCTATTTATATTGCAACAGGGTTTATAGTTCCTCCCTTCATACCCCACCCCCCAAACCCCCATATTATTCATCCCTATACAAGGATGTACACATATATGTTGAGCCTTACATGATGACTTGTTATGATGGTTATATATATTTTTTCTAAATATTTACATAATTATATTTTTTATTAAGGTTAAAGGTGGGTTTTTTTTAAAGGACCCCAATCCCTAAAAGAAGTTATAATACAAAATAAGTCCAAAGGAATCACCAAGACCAAAATTTTATTAATTCAAAGCTAAGCTCAAAAGAAACTAAAAGAAACCCAAATACAACAAAAATAATTTAAAAACACTCTAACTAGCCACACTCCCTACCACATCTTCCCAACAACTTTTCATACATTTCCAATTAGAGTCTATCGGGAAAAACATATTTTCCTTTTCAATGTCTTTAAAAAACTCACTACATTGTAGATGCTTACCCTTAGAAGTGTTATTCAAATCTAAGAAACCTTCCATGTGAGTCCTTAAATTTTCCAAATTCTGAATGCCTTCATGCATAGCTACTTTATTAAAACTGACCAAGTAGTTAATGTTATTCTTTAACTTATCATTCTCACATTTCAAAGCTTGAACCCTATCCTTGAGTCTCAAATCTTAGAGGCTAATATATATATATATATATATATATATATATAATGATGGTTACATTCTTACATAATTGTATTTTATGATGGTTATATACATGTGAATTTTCATACATTTTAACTCTTAGTGGCTATGTGTGTGTGTGTGTGTGTTTATAACACATGATATCTTTAATTATTTATTTTTATATTAGTGATTATAGCATACATTTGTTAATCCCTCCCCTAAAGAATAAGCATGTATCCACATATTTTAGTGTTGAGAAAAAATAACTACGCAAACAAAATTTGAGTGAACTGAGAGCACCTAAAATGGTACATTTGTCTACTTCCTTGATCAATAAGCATTTTAGGTTTCCATAAATCCCAAAAAAGTGATAAATATATCTAGAATTTGTCTAAAAAATTCTTGTCAGAATAGAGTTTGGTTTGCAACAACATGATTTGAATACCACCAGATGTAGCTAGTCTTATGTTTCCCTTTCAATTTATATTTTCTAAATTAATAGGTTTTGACATAGATATGACAATGAATACTTGTTTTAGACACATAAATTTGGTATTAGACACTTAGAAACATCAATTTTGACCTATATTTGGCATACATGACTTGTATACACACACATTTGAATCTTTATCACATTCTCTCCAAGCCATACATCTATCTATGTGTTTGGCGTTACCAATTTCATGTCTTTCATATATAGGTTCTCCTTAATTTATTATAAAACAAGCTATTATCCTATACATATTTATACAACAATCCAAATTCTTATTTCTTCCTTCTTGGACAATGCCATAAAAAGTTAGACACTACCATTTATTGATAGTGTCTACTTTTGTCACATGTCCTAAATTTATCAAATGGCTATTTTTTACATTAAAATAACTCCCTTGAGTCAGGCCACATGTTTTTAATTTTACTCATGGAGGTAAATTACCCAAAGAGTCATATAAATATACACTTCAATCCTAAGGCCATATATTTATAGCTCTCACTTGATCACTAATGGGAAAACTACTTACATATTAAGAGTCTATTTGCACATCCCTAAGGCACTATCTTAAAGTATCCAAATATGAAAAAAATTCAAAGGAATATTCCCTAAGGTAAGTATAAACACCTAAATCAAGGCCAAAGTTGTTTATTGTCTAGTGTTGATAGTCAAATCTATGCATTGAATTCTAGCACAACATTATTAAGCACTCATACACATAGATTGGCTAACTATATAAATTTTGATCCCTTTTCATAGTAATATAATGTCAGAAATGCTCAAGAAATCAATAGATGTGGTTGGAGATATCTAATCCATCTTTATAACCCATTTTTATATGTCAAACAAGTGACAAAAGTGTATGTAGGTTTCAAGGAAAAGGAAAACAAATATGAATATGTGCACAAGACCAAAGATTATAAATTACATAGTAATCTTATTGATAGGCACACAAAGTGATATTTGGTAAAAATGACTAGAAAAACATATACAAATAATTATACTAAATAGTGGATAGGACCAGTCACTGCAAGAGTCTAGGCTTTGTAAATAATGTCTTGATAGATTTTGACATTTTGTTTCCTGAGCCAATTCAACTAAAAATCCATTTCATAACATAGCAAACAAATATGTAAGATAAAGAGAAACATAAAATATAAATCAGCTAAGTGCCTTATCTTTTGGTAATTTCTATATTTAATAGCTACAATAAATCTTATATTACCATTCATATATGTAGGGTGAATGTTATATCTTATGCAATCTAAATTTCAATAGTTTTATGCTTGTTTAGATTACTTAAATCCAAAATAAAATAAAACATCATAGTAAACCTATATTTATTTTAAGTGTGGAAAACCTTAAGTATCTATATTGTAGGGATTCATATTTACTTATTAGGGTTTTAGATCTCTTCTACATTAGGGTTTAATTAATGATTTTTGAGTTCCCTTTATTAGGCATTAATTTACCATTTTGGCTCTACCTTTCCTGATTTTTTAATCATAATCTTTACCATCTAAGGAGGTTAGGTATATTTTTCCCATTAAGGATAAGTTATAGCTTAAGTGGTGTCAAAATTGAGCATAATAAAATTCATTTAGTCTAACCATGTGTGTGTGTGTAATTTAAAATAGCTAAAATAAATGAAATGAAAATTACTTATTCTATCAATGTAAATATAAATAATTAGCACAAAGAAGTATAAGAATATGTTGTTAATGATGATATGTTTTAAATTAAAATTGCATATGAAGATGATAATGAGCTAAATAATAAATATTATGATATAATAAATCATGATGAGTTTAACGGTGTAAATCCCACATGAGTTGAAGCATTGTCTAATTTTCAAAGTCAAATTTGTATATAACCTAATGCTTTGGATAAGGTCTCTACTATAATAATAAAGGATAAAAATGCTAAGAAGGCTAAGGTTATCACATTTGAGGGACAACATGAGCCCCTAAATGATACTAGTTTACATTTTAGAGGTATCAAAACTACAATAAGTGTTTATACCACTATTCCTACTACTATTATCACTACATCTAAACCTATGGTTACAAATGTGATGCCCACTCATAGTTTGGGGTTAACACAAGTTATTCCTTAGATGTATGTGGCTATCCATAAATAACATACTTTTTTCACTCCTAAGATGGCTATTCATGTGACATAATCTAATTATACACAATTAGTTATACATACTACTCAATTCATTATGCAAATTATCCTTGATATTCAAGCTAAAGTTTATTAATTAGAAAAAAATTAGCTAGATTGGGCCATTTTATAGATTCTAATGCATTACTACACAACTATTTGACCCCAAATATTTCAACATATCACTTACCTATAGGGTTTGTTTCACCTAATCTCACATTATATGATGGTAAATGTGATCCAAAGTAGCATATCAAATCCTTTCATGCAATATGTTTGGACTATGAATTTATTGATAAGCTATTAACTAAGTTGTTTCCAAGGAGTCTAAATGGCTATGCATAACAAGAATTCTATGACCTTCCATTCCATTTAGTGTATGCTTCAATCCCTTAGATAATAAATTCTTATCATACTTTTCTATTAACATCAGTGAGAATCTAAGATGTGCTGAAGTTACATAACTTAAGCAATGACCTAATGAACCTATCATAGATTATGTACTTCATTACAAGACTGCATTCTAAGATGAAAAATCCAATAGATGATAATGAGTTAAAAGATATATTCAATCAAAGTCTACTTGATCCAATACATGAGCCCATTATGTTCAAGTGTTTTCAATATTTTAATGACTTATGCCATACAATCAAGGAGTGTGAAGTCAAGTTTCTTACTATGAATAAAATAATGTATACATCCAATCCTAAAACATCTTCCATTATGGAATTTTAGAGTAAACCAACATGATATTCCAATCCAAATGATACTAAAAATTAAGCTAAGGTGATAGTTAATGTATTCTTAGAACCTACTAATATGTTGGTCCTTTCTACTCCTCAAAGAAGGAAGTTTACATGTTTTTACAAACCTCCTCATAAAATATTACACAAGCTACTTGAGTGTAACATCATATCTCTCCCTCTACCAATGGAGGTTGATATGAATAAGCTAAAAACTAAGAGGTTTGATTTCAATTCTTATTTAAGTTATCATAGATATACTTAACACTCTACAAATAGATGTCTTATGTTAAAACATAGCATACAAGATTTAACTAAGATCAATTTTTAATAACGTAAATAATGTCAATAAAGATATGAATGATTCAGTAGCATATCCTAATGGGAATATGAAGTTAGAGATATTTTATGATCCCTTTCCAATTCATTTGGCATAAGAGACTAAAATTAAATTAGATGTGCATATGACTTACAAATCATATCATCCTCAAGCTTCTTATGCTTCTATAACTAAGGAGGTTCATCCTATAGAAAATATTATTGGTATAATTACAATGATATCTATACATATCCTTATAATTAAATTTGAAGATAATGAGATTATTGATGATGAATTTATTGCACCATTATATGTGTGTGCTTATATTGATTCACATTCCATATAAAATGTCATGGTGGATATTGGATCAAGTAAAAACATTTTAACTATGACATTAATCACCAGTCTTGGATACACACAAATATTTTATTGGTAAAACATATAAAATGAATAATTTGATAGAAAAAGACAATACCTACTTGGGCTAATTTTGTTACCAATTCAGGTAGGACCTGTTGTAGTTTCTACTTGGTTATTAGTTTTACCTTATACTAGGGAATTTGAAATATTACTAGGATTTCCTTGGAGACATAAGTTATGTACAATACTTTCCTTGTTACATTTATATGTGAATTATATCTATAGAAATTGAGTGGTCACAATTATAGGCATTTCATATGAGTATCTTTTTTAGCCAGAAAAATTTGTTTCACCCCTTCCACCATAATCTATTACACAACATGTACAATTCCATCTTACAAAGGTAGTACATAAATAGATAATTTAATTACCTCAAATTTTTATGATTCAATACCCACTACATCATAGGTATAATAAGGTTCATAAAATAATAGTTTCTCAAGCATGCCATAGGCTAGTTTTACAAGATGATCTATGTGTTCCACAAAAAAACATGGTCATATTTTCCAAGATGAATTAAATTTAATGAATACCATGTATAAAAAATGTACATGGAATATGCATGATTAGGTTACATATGATAGTGATGATGGTTAAATATAACATGGGACAACATTTTTGATTTAGATACAAATACATATGTCTCTCCTCACCCACATTGGGTGATGTTTCCATAGATAAATCCAAGACCTACATGTGAGATTCCCATTGATGGGATCATTAGTTAGGATGAGAATGTTTCTATTTCAAAAATTCAAAAACAATTTTTTTTAAAAGATTCAAAAAAAAAAATCAGGGCCTATGCATGATATGATGTCATAGATACATAATTGATTTATATTATTTTACATATACATGGTAGATTACATATTCAGTTTCTATGCACATGATTTTTATAGAATATATGAGTGGGATTAGGACATATGTGTTACATATGATACATTGGCATACAAATGCAGGACGTCCTTTACACCCAAGGGTTACCTTTCTACCTTGGGGACATGCCTACACTAGGCTCATTTTGGTATATATTTACATGTTACATATTATATTACCATTCCATTAATCATATTGAACTACATAGATTTATTATAATATAATTCTTCTTTCCTATAATATTTATTGTGATAATTTTTATGTATATAGTACCTTGAAATATGTAATGATGACATTGATTGATTATGTAGAATAACATTGATTATTTTATGCATAGTTATGTTGCTTCTTTCTATGTTACATTGTATGAAAATTTAGGTGTGTTTCATGTGATTATATTGTGTGCACATTGCGTGACTATATCGTGTGGTAATTATTTTCACATAGAAGTGTGTTCCATGTGTAACCAAGGTGACTATTACATTATGTGATACTTTCCACATTTATTTATTTGCAATAATTATGTTCCTTTACACCCTTCTAAAAAATTTGTCTCTCCTTGGATGGATTCAATGTTTATAGGTGTTCCACTAAATTTTTCATATGCATATTTAGGGGGAGAGGGAGTGGGGAGCTTTGAATCCATCCCTTATGTTTTTCTGGGTCCTTACACATTGGCCTAATTTCGCATGCCTTTGATTTTGTATATCACTACTTTATATTTTTGGCCATTGTGTGTGTCATGTCCTAGAGATCCTTATATATACAAAGAATTCCTTCTCATTTACCAAGTATGAGTGACTAGTGAATTCCTTATCTATAATATAAGTGAGAGCCTCTATTTTACATATATATTGATATGATTGCAATTATGTCTTCTATCTTAATATTACAATATTCTTCAATCTATTGTGACACAATCCACTTATACCCTTTTTACCTTATTTTTATTTATGCTATCTAATAATATATAAATGATTCACTAATTCATATGGTTTAAAATATTACAATGAAATATTTATCTGATTGTCAAAGTAGAGTTTGATTATTTTTTGTTACATAATATAAATAGAAAAAATATTAGGGATTTAGATACTTAGTGTGTTATTATTCTCTAAAAGTTTGAGATTAAATGTAGGTATCTAAAAATATTTTAAAATGGATAAGAAGTCACTTTCATTAGAATTATTAGTGTCTAAATCTTCTTAGATGAGTCTATTAGGATATGGATGCTTACATCACTATAGTGGTGTTTATTATTTCTAAATTTTTTCTATGAATTTTTGCCTCATTATTTTGGCATAGGCCACTGTGGCCACTTGATAATTTCCTTCTAGTGCAATATCAGGTACTTGTTGTGTGGAAATATAGAAAACCTATCTCTTTCACTTTGAAATTGTAGCTCCACTTTTGACACTATGTTTAAGCCTAAAACATGGGAAGATAAGTACGTTGAGTTGATATCAACCACTCCCCATTGAATGGTTGTGCATTGCCTATGTAACCAATACTTGATGATGGAAATAATACCACACATAGTTCTCCCTGTTAGGTGTACATGTGCAATGATTCTCCTTTTATAAGCATAACCTATAATCTAAATTTATACACTTGACAATGAAAACTTGGCTTGGTTTAGGTGTTTAAAACTTGGTTAGGGCCTACTCCTTATGACTAATTTTTAAATTGAGAAGTTTTGAATGTGCATGTGTCGGAATAGGCTTGATTAATATTTACTTGATAGTGTTAGATGATGCTAGGTTATGAAATAGGCTTAGACATATTCTATATTTATATGAGACTATTGTGTAATTTATCATTCCATCAAAATGTGAAAGGTATAGGCAAAAAATAATTTAAATTTAAAAAATAAATATTGCTTGGTATGGGATGGGTATACCAGAGTTAGATGCCTCTATAATTTGACTAGTGTCTGATTTTGATAGACTTTTTTTAAAGGAAGGAATACTTATTTGATGATATGAAGATAGTATGATATGAAAATGAATAATTTAGGCATAAAGTAGAGAATTCCAGTAGGTGATTGATCACAAATTGGGAAGTTTGAATCCATAAAAAGCATAGAAGATAAAGGTGTGTAAGATCCATATTTATACACACAAGTCATGTGAGATAGAGATAGGTCAAGATTATCATTTATAAGGGTTTAATACCAGATTTTAGTGACTACAACACTAAACTATGGTTCATGTGAATGCTCATGTAGTTACATTATCACTTATAAGGAATAAGAGGTTTAAACCCTGTCATAATATTCCATTTACATTGTACAAAAACTATGAGGGGTTTGATTCAATAATTTTTGATATATAGTTGCAACTCCCTTGAGGTTGCAAGACATAACTACTTGCTTCCATTTTTTTTGCATGTGTGTTATGGTTAATCAGATCAAGAAAGGAAAATTACATTAATTCTATCATTATGTGTGCCAATATAGGGAAATGCATGCACAAGAATATAAGGCATTAGGAGGCAAACCTGTATAGAAAAATATAAAATCTAAAAAGGTGTACAATGTAGATTATGCATAATATAATATATTCATTGGTCATTGTGTAAGGACCTATTTGGTAGCTAAATCTACTATATATATATATATATATATATATATATATATATAAAATAGGTGCCAAATTTTTCCTTTGATAATAAGCAGTCTAAATTTCACAAAAAATCGATTCATCCCTTCCAGATCACTATTTCACTCTCATAATCCAAAGATTCTAGATAGGTGTGTCTGTTTCATAATTTTTTCTATTTATTTTAGTTTTAGTTTTTCAAATTTTTCATTTATAATTCTTTACTATTTTCATCCACTAGGGAAAATTTGATTCATTTTTTTATACTACTATATTCTATATATCCTTTATGCACCTATTTTGTTTACTTGTGCTTAGCATAGATTAAACTTTTTTAGTGAGTCCATCTATTATTCAAATGCCTATATCTTTTGAGGATTTCACTTAGGGTTTCATGACTGATTTGTGATTTTTTTCTATTTGAATGTTATTTTTTCATATTTTGATCAATACCCAACTTACTACTCACCTCTTTTTACCTTCAAATTACACCCATCTTTTAGAATTTGGTGATTACACCATTTTTCCTTGAGAAAAAGTATACTTCTAGTTTTTTTGAGGGTATGATATTCTCCATTTTAAAATATGATGTTTAGATTTACATCTTATTTTGTCTTAATACAATAGAATCACTTTCTTCATATTGTTAATGGCTATATATTATTTTTAAAAATCTTAGACCTACACATCCAATTAGACATAGTGATAGATTGAGTGGTTCTACATGCAATTTGAAAGTACTACCTTTGTATACCATTCATGGTTTAAATTTGTTAATAATTACTAAGATGCCTTCTAGTGATTTTACTCCTATTATTATTGATACAAATGAGAATAATCAATTTGAATACCTTGTTGAGGAAATTCCATTTTATAATTCTACTTATGGTGATGAACATGTTAGTGAGGATAGAGATAGTGATTACCAATACAACTGCTAGTTCTACTAATATTCCAAAATTTGAGGGCATACATGAAAAATATTTTGATGCCTATATTAAAAATATCCATAAGGAGCTTAATGCAATGATTTTTTTAGTTATTAAAAAAAAGTATTACAAATAAGTATACTTTTCTTAGTCATAACCATATATATCAATTACATGATTCTATTCCACCTCCTATAGGTTATACATATAAATTAGGTGGTGATGTCAATACACCTCATGTCGATACCCCATTTAGGTAAATACTTCTATTTTATACAACATAATTCTTCTATAGTTTTCATTATGACTAATCCAATGACCAATGTGCCTCCATGAACACATTTTTATATTTCATCCCTTAGCCTTAGGCATAATAAAATTACCAATTATTCTTCCATTACCACCAATGTCAATCATAAAATTCATCGATTCTTACATACACACATGTCAATGCTAGTTACACACCTAGTCTTACACTACTGATCATTTAATACAACAAAATTTTTGATGACATATGAGTACAACTTGCACAACCATCTAAAACATATAATAATCCTATCCATGTGATTTAATCTTGTGATATATTACACAATAATTTTGATATGGAAGTACTTATAAAGACCTTGCATCCTTTATTTGAATTCCCTAAATTTGCATTATCTAATGGAATTGGGAATCCTTCATATCAAAGTATGGCTTATTTTACATCTTAATTTTCTTTTCACTATGATGATTTAATTATGACCAAGTTATTTTATATAAGTTTCATTGTTTGTTCCTTAGATTTATTCTACACCCTTCATGTGGATACTGTGAAATGATATAATTATTTATCTGATATGTTCATATCATATTTTTATATAAACATTAGTTAGAAGGTCACATTTTCTCAAAATTTTCAAATCAAACAAGGACCTAATGAATGTTTTGTGGACTATGTGCTTAATTTTAAAACTATGCTTACAAAATTGTCATGCCAAACTCCTGATAGCTAGCTTTAAAGTATACTCTCAAACATTTTACTCTTTCCACTTAAATAAAAAGTCATGTTTAACATGTATGAATATTTTTATGAGATTTACCATGTACTACACAACATTGAAATAAAATTATGGAAGAAAATATTACAAAC